>JANRMR010207586.1:0-18369 GCA_025434825.1 Bergia sp. 'catenularis'
AATCAGAAAGAGTTTTGTGTCTCAAATTTGATGATCTTATAAAATCGGCATAACTATACAAATAATATTAAATATTTCAAAAACATATGTCGCATAAATGTAATAAATACTTGCCCCATCAGTGAAATCTCCAATGCGACGGTAAGTAGAATTATGCAACTTCCTTTTCTCAGGTTGATAATCTTTCAATTCATAATCTTTCGGTTCTGCCTCCCGTGCCTGATGCCTGTAACGAACAATAATATAAATTTATCCACTGCTAATGTTACCCTCGCTGTAATAAATCTTGGAAGAAGCGACTGAAAAGTAGATCTTAACAGTCAATACTTGCGTATTTTAAAGTTTGATAATGGTCATATCTTTTACCACAAACGGAAGGTGGAACTAGAACAGAGGATGTGGAAGTAGTGCTTGCTTTCAATTCGAGATTCAATTTTCCCTTTCGCTTATTTTAGAGGCGAGTTTCTCTGGACTCGTAAAACTGTAAGCTGAAAACATGGAAACAAATCGAGACAAATTCCATGTAAATCAAACTGAAGCAGTTCAGGGCCTTTAGACTAGAAGGTTGTTCTTAACACTCGCAACACTGAATTCTGAAACTGAACAGGATCAAACAATATTAAACCGGAAGCTTCGAGCCTTGGCCTTGGGCAAATTACTTTAAGTTGAACTTTTAATCTAGCTTCTTCGGCTTTGAAGTTTATAAAATCTCTCATTTCTCGACATAACTGAAGTATCCTGTGTTGTGATGACGTCTTATGAACACCATTTTTCAAATCTAAAAGGCCATAAGCCCAAGTGCATGAACACTGGAATACAATCATCAATCAATCGATCGAAATGCTTCTTTTAAGATTAAAATCTTACCAGTGAGACACCAATGTTGGTCGACTGTAATCCATATGATCCGATCGGAGGAAAAGCGAACCTTTCCTCTCGACGAAATTAACTGCATTCATACTCATGGCTATAAAACAAACTATTCTTTAAGGTAGTAAACTGAGATGGAATGATGCTTCAATGGAGTTGGATATCAACAAACCGAGGGATTCGTTTACACAACTGCCATGGAAACCAGCCTCACTCTGGCGACAAGTCGAGCCTATGATTCCAGAAGCCAGCGGATGCTCCAGTGAGATTTCAAAATGGCGGTTTAGCTTTCGCGCTTCATGCAGAAGAAGAATATGTAATCGTCTAGTGTTTCAAGGATGTCAGGAAACCCTCAACTAAAGAAACATCTCAAAGCTGCAAGATCTTTTCTGAGACAAGAAAAATATGGCGATGCTTTGGCTCATCTTGTTTTTCTGGCGAACGTCGACCCTTCATCGAGGACGCACTTCAAAGAGGAGTTCATAACCGCGTTGAGAAGATGGACGGATGTCCTTGAACGTCATGGAGAGTTTGAAAAAGTTATGGTCTGCTATGAGCAAGCACTTCAGATCTACCCCGAGAACGAGACAGTTTTAAATAACATGGGTGCTTCACTTTTCAAACTGGGCTGTCATGACGAAGCAGCCTCGTGCTTTAGGCGCGCTCTCATTTTGAATCCCAGCTGTGCGCAAGCAAAGGAGAGTTTGGAGAGTGTGGCTAATGTACTTGTTGAGCGCTGGCACTTTCGCATGCTGAATGATAAGAAGAGAAACGAAGCCTATAAAATGGCAATTTCAAAGGCTGTTACTGAGGGACATAATACGGTACTCGATATCGGGAGCGGTACAGGAATTTTGAGCATGTTTGCTACGCAGGCCGGTGCCAAGGATGTTTATGCATGTGAGATGTCAAAGACAATGTATGAAATGTCCCTTGACGTGTTAGCAGCAAATCAGATGAGAGACTCTGTAAATGTTATTCATAAGAAGTCAACAGACCTTGAAGTTGGAGTAGATCTTCCAGATCGTGTGTCGCTAGTTGTGACTGAAACGCTGGATTGTGGGTTGCTTGGCGAAGGTATAATTCCCACAGTTGAACATGCATGGAAACACTTGCTGCAGCCATCAAAACCAAAAGAAAATGTTACACTTACATCACAGGGAGCCCATGACAATCAGCTTTTACACAGGAAGCCTGGAAAGGTCATTCCTGCCAAAGCATGTGTCTATGCTACAGTCATCTCGTCTGAAGCAGTAAGGTTACGCACCAGGCTTAAGAAAGATAAAATTGCAGAGGTTGATATTTCTTCTGTTTATGTTGTTGGTGGAGACAAAGTATCACTTGCAGAGGTTCCTTCAGGAAGTCATGAGGGTCTTCTGGAACCATACACGACTGAGTGTCTTAGTGCTATTTCTGGTGGGTATCAGCCACTTACGGACACCTTCATTGTGACTGAGTATGATTTTAATGATCCCAAGAGCTTTGAAAAGCAACCTCTAGTGAGCTTCGAGATTCCCGCATTACATGCAGGATCAGCTGATGCAATTGCAGTTTGGTTTGACTTATATTTAGATGAAGAGATTTGTCTTAACACAGGACCTAGTGGAGGATCGACGTGCTGGGAACAGGCTGTTTATCCAGTATATTTTCATCATATGGAACCAAAATGTTCAGGTTTGAAGTATCTCCAAGGGCAACTTCCTGTTGAAACTGGAGACATGTTCACAATTGTTGGGGAATTTAGCAAAAAATGTCTTGTTCTGAAGTGCACTGGGATCAATATATCCCAGGAAAATTCCTCAAACCAGGGTAACATGTGTCATTTGACAAGTGAAGATTCTTGCAAACAAATAAAGTTTGTGGAAACTCCAAATGCTGAACACTTTCTGAGTGTGTCAATGATTTCAGATTGTGCTTGTGGAGACAAAGAGAAAGCTCATGCATCAACAAACAGATTTCTTTCTGAAAGAACAAGCATCCAGAAAGAGCATACAAACACAGAGAAAGAAGATTTGCCCATTATCCAGGTCTGTTCGAATCCTGGGTCAAATAAAATTGTATCAGAACAGAAACAAGAAAATCGTATAAATAGCGGAGAACAATCAGATGAAGAAAAAACTAGAACGGATAGTTTTGGACTTGAAAAACATGTTTCTGCTCTTGGGGGGTTGTCATTAAACTCAAACAGAAATAACAAGACAACTAATGCAGCTGCCAGCTGTCCAACAGTGATCATCCCCCCATCTTACATGAGGCAACTGAATGATGATTTGTTCTATGATACTTACCAAGATGCAGTTACAAGGGCTATAAATAGGGTACATGCAATGGGTAACCAAAGTCAAGAACCATTGCTGACTGGTTCTCACACTGGCTTGGATGTTAATCAACACTCCTTGTTAAATGAGCAGCAAAGAGCATGTAATCATGGCAACAGATTGCTTCAATCCAGCTTCTGTACCAGAAATGCATGTCGAGTTTTAGACATCACCCATGGCCCTTCTCTGATTGGTCAAATTGTTGCAAATGCCAAAGCCAGTCATGTTCTCATGTCTAGTCCAGATACAAGTTTTGCCAAGTTTTTAAAGTCTTCAGCAGTAACTAGCAGAAGTTCAGTAATTGACTATGGTCCCTATCAGTTGGAAGATGTTGCCACAAAGGGCAGGACATGGGACATGCTTGTGGGAGAAATTGTTGAACCTTCTGGAGTATTGAGGCAACAAGTGATTGAGGATATTGTTCTGGCAAAAGGTGTGTATTTTTTACAGTACCACTCGTCTGATAATTGTGGGTATATTCAGAAATTTTGGAAATGGGAGATGGTACCCAGAATGTTGGAAGTATCATTCTGTGTTTCAAAAGAAGTATTTTTCAGTGTTCTGCCAATGAAAGGAGGACCTGCACCCTTGCGGCCCCTCTCCTAAATACACCCGTGATTATTGATGTAATACATGGAAGAGGTTTTTTTAAATTGTGATACCCAAGTGTAAGCAAAAAATTACTACACAAATATCAGCACTTCTGGAAAGAACTTGTTAAAATTAGCAAATATACCAGTATTGGCTTGCTATGTTTTATAGAGGTGAAATTATTATTTACAAAGTGAAGATCAATATTATTTTTTGAAAACATTTTTTGTGGTGATTTGAAAAGCTTGCACTCTGGGAGTCTACTTGTGAATGTTCAGTTTTGACTTTGCATTAACTTAACCATTATAAAAGATAGCAATTTAAAAATCACTGCTTCTGATAATTACTATCTTCTTCCAACATAGTTGATAGTTTTTCATTTACACTTGTGTATCAGAATTTAAAAAAATATCGACCTCAACTGATGAATCATCCAGTGCAAAAACGATTTACACTGAGAAACTAGTTTTGAAAAAAACTGTTTTTCTGCGTGGGCGAGTAGACTGAAATGTTTCGTTGAACCTATCCCAAAGGCGAAAAGCATACCATACCAACTTTTGTTGATCAACGAAACATTTTCAAAAACGATTTAAGTGACTTTGTATAAAAAGTTAAATTCTCCCAAATGGTCAGGGGTGTTAATAGGGGGGACCTGGGATATGCACCCAGGCTCCTTTAAAAATTAATGAAACGCTTGAAGGTTATTAGAAGAAAAGGGCAATAATTTAGTGAGAATTGAGAAGCTGAACCTGTTCTGTGTTTTTAGTTGTTGGATAGCAGTGACATCACAGAAACAAAAATGTTTCTGAGCTAATTTAGGAGGCTGTAAAACTGCACATGGTTTCCTATTTATTTGTTTCTTTGTTCATTTTCTGTTTTCTAGTCTTGAAAAGCATGGAATTAGAAGTTATATTCAAAGTGTTTTTACAAAATAAAACACATTTTTTTACCATAGGATGTCTACTCAAACCTGTCAGCCATGAGGTTGTTCCAGCTGCTGTCACAATCAAGTGTTTGTGTATTGAGTCCCCTCAGTTGCACCTGCACAGCCAAGTCACCCTCAGCGACAACACACTTGGTCTTGATATCGGCAGGTTTATCAACCACTTTCAAGTTAACACCCACATTGATGTTGATCTCAGCTCCTTGGAACACAGACCAGTGACTAGTGAAGTAGAACTGTTTCATCTCGACTTTTCTTTCAGATCCGAAGATGATCAAGAAATCCTTTCTCTGCTGGAATTGAATTCTCAGAGAACTGTCAAGGCTTTGTGTTCAGGTACAATCCATGCAGTGCCTTACTGGTTTGTATTGCATTTTCCAGGATGTCATAACAGTAGATTATCAACCTTCTGTGGCGCGTATCCAGGGTCACATTGGAGACAAGCTGTAGTTGTGTTGAAGGACAAACTCACAGTAGAAGAAGGACAGGAGCTTTTGATTACTGCAACGTGCAAGGACAGCTGTGTATCTGTGATGGTGCAGACACTTACTAGTTAACTGTGCAACAGAATACTGAGCTTGTTAAATGTATGGTGTCATGGCAATATGTAAGGACAGCTGTATGTCTGTGCCAGTTTTAACATTGAATCAATGATCCTACAGAAGAGCTATGTTGTCTGAAAAATGACTCATTTTATATAGGATACGTCATTGCAGCATGCGAGTACAGATGTGTGGCTGTGTCAGTATAGACAGTTACATGTAACTGTACTATAGTTGATTTTAAGTGTCTGAAAAATGACTGCAGTTGTTGGATATGTGGTCGCAATGTGCACGACAGCTGTGTATCATTGTCAGTGCATGCACTGATGTAACTGACCCACCGATGGATTCCAGTGTCTGAAGAAAGATTGAACTTGTTGGGTATATGCCATAGGACACTTGTCTGTCTGTGTCATTGCAGAAACCCAGTTAGATGTCCCACAGATAAGCCATAGAAAATGACTGTACTTATTCAATACACAGTTTAGTAACAGCATTTAAGAACAGCCATTTGTCTGTGTCAGTGCAAACATTTGAGTTAATTTTCGTACAGCTGGATCTAGTGTCTGAAAAAGGACATGAGCAGCTATAGGATACAGAAACCTGCAAGAGTAGCTATGGGACTGTCTCTGGTATAACAGTTACTGGTAACTGGTGAGCAAGACTGGGCTACTGGATTTGGCAACCTTGAGAGTAGCAATGTGACTGTCTCTGTGGTTCCAGTGCTCAGAACCAGGTGTGTGATTACATATTTTTTCAGTTTCAAAGAAATTGACATCTAGCTTAAGCGCAAGTGGAAGCATAAATTAACATATTTTCTGGGTATTCTATCGATTTTTGTTCCTGGATTTTTGTTTATGTGTCATATATCAAATAACATTATTTTGTCTTTATCAAAAATAATAAGCTATAGATCTGAATTTTGACAGGCCAGGTATTTTTTTAAAAAAAATTGTGTATTCTTGCTTACAGTCAAATATTTATTTAAGTAATGTTACTAGATTTCACTATTAGATCTTACACTGCCCGTACTTATGGACAAACATCTTGCTCGTGTAACAACATCATCTGTCTTTTAATTACGGACGACAATAGATGATTCCTCTAAACGGATAATCCGCCTTGAAACAAATATACATGCAAAAGTGGATACTGCCTTTACCGAAAGCCAGCAGTTTCTAAGAACGCGTGTCTTTTCGAGTTGATAAGTCAAGTCTGTTTATATTAATGTACTAAAATACGGAACCAACAAATTGACAGACACTAGATTGACAGATACTTTACGGAACGCCGGTTTTTATTATAAATGCAGCATTATTTTGTTTAAATGTTTCTTTAATATATGTTTTTAAAAAAAATCAGAGTGGGCGTAATGCAATTTTCAGCCATAAATAAATGAAATCAAAGGGTTTATTTGTTTACAGCTTCAGTTGTCCGTTTGGATTACCAAAATACTGCAACGTCTGTTACTATAATTGCATTGTGGGATTGAAGTGAGAAAAACAAATGCAAATAGGTCTGAAAAAAAGCAAACTATTTTGACCATCAAACTTGGGTGTTAAGTGTGACGAAGACCGTCAAAATAGCAGTAATTTGGCAATCGCAAATTAGTTTTATTTTACTTATTGAACAATCTATGGAGTCATAATGAAAATGATGGGTCATGATGAAACGGGACAACTATCCACGTTTCGCGTTGTTTATTTCCAGAAAACAGGTTGGACAAGTTTGGCTGTCAATATATGATGTACTTTGGACTGTGGACCCAAAATTTAAGACTGGCTCGTGACTTGTGTTTACGTCAAAGAGCTTATTGTCTTGTTTCAAAAATAGTTTAATTAACCTCGTTAGTTCTTTATTTTTGCTTTGAAAGGAACGAATGATTTTACTTTTGGTTGCTGATATTAGGATCTGTGAAATTTATTTTTCGCAATTTTACCCAGAGGCAATCACTACACGTGCTATGAACCGGCACGCGAGACGCGGGTATTGCGTAAACCAGATTTGAACCGAGAGAGACACGGATTGCTCGCAGTTTTGTAATTTTTTATTGACAGTAATTCCAGAACAATTAATGTTTAGTTTTAGTTATTATTTGCATCTGTGATGTAAAACACGAATCGATCAGCTATTATTATTTAATGCACGTTCAGTGGCTGTTTTGGGTCACAAGATAACAAGTGCGACGGAACGTGAAAATTATACATCCGTATACGCATGAACGCATCATCTGAAAAAAATGACATAATCTTCCCAGTTCTTCTGCAAAAAATGTAAAACGGTTAGGTTTTATTGTTAATGTATAAGTTTTATACAGCTACAGGGAAATTTTATTTTTTAGGAGCAGCTGTCCATATTATAGTGATCAGATGCCCCCGGTTTATTGTTCCCCGAAAATAGCTTTACCGCAGACTACCTTTGTAAGTTCCCTCTCCAGTAAGTATCTGTACAACAAGACGTGCAATATTATTAACATAAAAAATTTCTTTTTCGGGAGTTTGTGATCGTTTTTTGTTAAATCAGTTACTGCAAGGACCTATTCAGGACAAGCTCCAGAAAGTCCACTCGGGGGCCTTGATGCTGAATGCGTTTATGATATTTTCTTCGTAATAGTTTGAGAGGAGGCTATCGGAAATGGGCGATCGACCTTGCCAATCTCTCATAGCTAAAAGATATAAATAGAATTATGGAGGAAGGAAAAGTTTCAGTTGATAAGAATAAAACAAAGAACAAGAAATAAAGGCATGGCAAATATTCACTGGGTTTCATAGTTCCTCCCACGTACAAGGAATATTGCTACGGTTTTGGCTGCATTTTGAGAACTGATATGAATTTGAATAGTTTATATTGGCCTGATAATGATGCACAAATTGTAAATCTCTCACTTTTTATAATTTTAAAACTGGGGTTGGGTTGTTTAATGATGCCTCTTTTGATGGCTTTCCAGATCTGTCGTTGGGAAACCTCAAAATGATGCTGTCACGTCGCGGGGCATGGCAATCTCGTTTGTCCTGTTTATGTTTCGGTGAAATCTGATTGGTTCTCGCGAAGTGAATAAGTTATCTCTGCGTCAGAACACGCCACAACATTCGTGACAACTCATACAACATTTAGAACCGGCGATCGAAGGGTTAACATTTTAGAAAAGAAACGAAAAGAACATTTTTCTCGGAAATTATGAGTTCAAAAGTTTTACGAAAGTGTAGCAGTTTGTTGAGACCTCAGATTGTGAGAGGATTGGCTGCCAGAACTGTGACCAGTTACACGCAGAAATTGGCAGAACCTTACACAGAGTCAAAACTTTTGGTACCGCCACCGGAGAGCTTGCTGAAGCCAATCGACGTGCCAAATAAACTATTATGCGGGCCAGGACCGAGTAACCCATCACCACGCGTTGAAGCTGCCTCGGCGCTACCGATGGTCGGTCATCTTCACAAAGAATTCTATGTTGTTTTGGATGAGATCAAGGAAGGGCTGAAATATGTCTTCCAGACCAACAACGACTGGACATTCGCAATCAGCGGACCTGGTCACGCCGCAATGGAGACAGCAGTTGTAAATCTGCTGGAGCCTGGAGAGCGAATCTTGGTTTTGGTTAACGGGATGTGGGCTTTGAGGGGGACATTGGTCGCGGAAAGAGCCGGTGAGTTTGAATTCTGCTAAGTTACGCTTCTCTCGAGAACTTCCCGAAATTGTGCAATGTGTATTGTATAATTTTCTAATTTGAATGTTGATTATAATATAAGGTAAAGTTTAGCAAATCGTACGGTTTGTAAGTTTCAGAGCTTTATCTTATATACACACATTAAATTACAAGATAAACGAAAAAAAAAAGTTACTGTATAGCGGAAGAGCTATATCCTAATATATGCAGCCGCCAAAAGACTGACTTTATTAGCTTATACAAATTTGTGTACATTTGTACCCGCAGGGCGAACTTTCGAGTTTCGGCTCGGTGATCGAGAGTATAAATATGGACTTGATCTAATGCTTTAGACTGTGTAGAAACGACGAGCATTTTACTTAGAAACAGCGAGTTTTTCACCAGGTTTCTGTGTACTGCATTTGGTATGAAGAAGTGATTTTGTTACAATGCCGCGTGTTGCGAAAAGCGTGTATTTGATAAACAACACCCATATTTGGAACTGTTGGGGGTGTGTTGGGGGCGGAGGTATTTCGCAACGTCTAGGTTTCGAAATTTTTAAATTAAAAAGATGGGGAAACCACATCCACTTCAAAATTCCAGTTAATTAGTGTGGTTGTAATTTAAAAAGGGCATACAGAAAATTTCAGCAATATGTTCACATTCAGTTCTAGAACTGTAGAAGAGCTGAAGGTGCAAGGAGTAGTCAACAGAATATATTAATAACTTTTTGAGGCCCTAAAAGAATTTACTTTTCAAATTATGTGTCATAATTCTATTACATTTTTGCCTGGTTTGAAATAAAGAGGTGTTATAAACTTGCACTGCTAACTTGAATCCTGTTGCCTGGCAATTTTACCAAATTTATATGTTTCAAACTTTCACATGGATGTGTTCTATATTTTTTCCTCTTTGATTCTGTTGAATCTTGGCATATTTCTATATTTGCTTTTTAAATTGTTGGTAAAAATTTTAGCAATTAGACACATTTATTTAATATTAAAGTTGCCAGGGCAATATATATGCCAGTATAAAATTAGAGGAGATCTTGATTCAAGAGCTTCAATCACAAGGGTAGCCAGTGGTAACCTAGAACATTTTTGGAAATTGAGATTATTTCACCCCAGATTGTAGCATTAGTTGATAAGAAAACCCAGTTCTAGAGATGGATAAAATCAAGACAGTCTATAATGAAGGTATCAAATACATTTGAGACTTCTTTTATAACCCTTTCAGCCCCAAACACGACATATGGCGTATTGCTAATAATAATGCCATTTTTGAGATTATAGACTGAAGGTTCTTGACTCTTTTCACAATCTCTCTCTCAAATGCCCTTGAAAGTATTCTTTATATATTTTGGAATTGTTTCTCTGTAAGTACAGTTGATACTGTTGGGAGAAGGTAGATGATGTGGCAATCAAAGGGTTGAAGGTCATCAATAAGTTTTCACCCTGGGTAAATTTTCATTGCACATGACATTCCCCCAGGTACCTATTCCCTGTAACTTTCTTTGTCTACACGTGGCTAATAACGTCTATTCAGTGACCTGTTAAAAATGCATAGCTTTAATTCTTTTTAGATAAATGTCAGTTATGGTAGCTGAGGCTGAACGATATTAATTTTTCAGGATCTTGGAGCCTCAGGAGTTCTTAAAAGTGTTCTTGATGTTTTTGGAATTGTGTCAGTCTGCATACATTCAAAGGCTCAGTTTCCAACATCTAACTCAGTTGTTACTTCATGTAATTACCCTAATTCAGTATATGTACTATAGACTATTTACCAAAATAAGACCTGTGTGAAAATGCATTGCTCTCTCATGATATTTGCAGCGGTTCTCAGTTCCATTTTCAAATTAATCTTATAGAACAGTGTTACTTTCGTACGTAGTATCAACGTGAAGTATGGTCTTGACATGTCGTTATAAAAAGATTCTTATAAAAAAGAATATAGTGTTTTAAACTAAACACTTTATGGTCTTCAAGTATAAATATTGTATTTTTATTGGTGTTTTGATTTATTTCCAGTGAATCCATTTCCATTAGGAATTCTGAGAACAATTTGCCAAAAAGATCATACCCATCAGAAGAAGTGACGGTTAAACTTACTAATTTTATCTTTTTGTGATAGGCTGTGACCTGAGAAGAATAGACAAACAACCCGGCGAATACTTCACTCTCGAAGACATTGAGGAGGTTTGTTTAATTGCCTTCATTACTCGGCAAATTGAACATTTACAGTCAATGGAATTGATTTGAGAACCATACTAAAAGAAAATTGTTTTAGTTTTCAAGATTTTGTTAAAGTTTGAAACTGAACTTCAAAACTTGTTTGAGCATTTTGAGGATGACAGCAATTAACAAAAAAGTCAGCTGATCTCTTTCATTCCAAATGATTCTCTGGTATTTCCTTCCAAATGCTCTGAGATTAAAAGTTTATGAAAAACAAAGTAGTGGTAACACAATGTTCTTGTCAAATATGCAAATAAATGTTCTTTAAAAGATGATTTAAGCCTTTTTGTTTTCTTAACTGAGAGGTAGTAGGAGATAGTTCATTTGTAAATCTACATAGAAATTCTTCTGATTATATATGGTTCTCGTGTCACTTCTGTAGATAGTAATTTCAACTGAAAAATTAATTGTTTTGAATTGAATCAATTTTATCTATCAGTAATTTTGACATGCTGATATTTCATGTGCAGGGCCTTAAGAAACACAAACCAAAAGCTCTATTCATTATCCATGCTGAGTCATCGGCTGGCATTTTGCAACCACTGGAAGGTCTAGCAGAGCTGTGTCACAAGTAAGTCCTCACAAGAAAAGTTGAAATTGTTAATGTTTTAGAAAAAGGTTTTTCAAATGCATTAATTTATGTATGTACAGCATTACTTAGCTCCACAGAGAATAGGAGTTCCACAAGTAATAGGAAGGGAGAGAGCTGGTAAAACCTATAAATGACAAATTAGATTATTTGCCAAATGAATGATTATTTTGTGGCTCAAAGTGACAAACAAAAAAGTGCTTCATACAACTTTGAGATGCATGTCCAGCTATACTTACAATCAGAAAACTTAGATATATTGGGTGATATGACATTTTTTTTCAGTCCCCACTAGTTTCAAAACTGATGGTTATTTAAAGTTCAGCATTCTTTTGGGATGTTCTTGCAGTATGATTGAGTACAGCTTTTCGACGGCTGGTTCAAATGTATTTCAACATTCTTAGCTGCTGCAAAACTGCATTCTGTTTCAGTTTTGCTTCAATTTCTTTTGATCAACATTTCTTTCAGAAAAAAAACCTTTATTTTACAACCAATTTTTAAAAACTCAATTCAACTAACTTTGGTTTTGTTTAGATATGACTGCCTGTCCATTGTGGACACTGTCGCATCACTTGGTGGTGTGCCATTCCATGCTGATGACCTTGGTATCGACGTAGTGTATGCAGGCTCCCAGAAGGCTTTGAGTGCTCCACCTGGTGCAGCACCAATCACATTCAATGCTCGTGCTAAGGAAGCTGTCATGAATCGAAAAACCAAACCAATCTCCTATTTATTTGATATGCAAGAATTAGCAAACTACTGGGGCTGCGACGAAGGTCCAAGAAGGTATTTTGTTTTACATTTCTTATTAATTTAATTGTTTCTAGATCTTAATTAGTTTATAATTAGAATTGTTGAAACAATTGGCTCTGCCCACATCCATTCTGGAATTCTGATTTTTGATGGCGTACTGTATATGTTTCAAGTTATGCAAATTTTGTGCATGTGCTCATCATATGCAATTTGTATTGAATTTTATCATCAACGTGAAATGTTTGTATATTAAGTTCTTGTTTAAATTTTGCAAGCTGCAGAACTTTTAGCCTTCAAATCCAAACTTTTCTAGTTTTTTTATGCCCTCAGTAAAAATTCTTGTGTTTGCAGTTTAAAACATTGTTTGAAAAGCCTATCAGAATGGTTATATCTTAGAAGATTGATGATTGTTGAAATTTGGTTTAAGTTGGTATTATATATTTTTATTTTGTGTTTCAGATATCATCACACACCACCAGTCAACACATTCTATGCTCTGCGAGAGGCACTTGCCATCATTGCTGAGGAGGTAAGGGCACTAGGAACAAATTGTTTGGTCGCCTTGAAATCCTCAATGTTTTGTTTCTTGCTGTTGTAGATCAACATTATAAACAGCCTCCTAAATAATATTGTATAAAGCTAAACTTCTTCCCACTTTTTTTGGAATTTGGCAAAATTAATGCAAGATTCTCTCAGTTTATATTAGCAGGAATTGCATTGAGACAAATAATGCAAATTTAGCAAGACATCATTGGTAGGGTTTGTACAATCCTTTGAAGTCCTTGAAAATCCTTAAATTTGATTCTCAGTTTTTAAGGAGTTGAAAACTCATGTGATTAGACTTTGGTCCGAAAAAGCACTGTAGAGTCTACATTCATATTTATGCTGCTCTGGTGACTTGGCCAACAGTGTAGAAACCAGTTTTCTACCAGTCATTGGAAACAATTAATTAATAATTCTTTGACATGTTGAAACTCTATCATAACTTGTTTGTCAAGACAACTTCACTTCAGACCAGTGTCTGGAGGAAAAATCCTTGAACTCACTGTGTTTAGAAGTCTTTTAATTCAATGCCTATAAAGCTCCTTGAATGTCCAATGTATTTAGTGCCTGAAAAAGCAAATGAACCCTGCATTTCGTATTTTTTTGAGTGAAAGGTCTAAAAAAAGGTTCTCAGTTTTTGTTTTACAACTCTGGAAATTAATGGGTTCTGTTGAACTTATAGGGATTAGAACATCGCTGGCACAGACACCTCTCAAATGCACAGATGTTCTGGGACGGAATTGAAGAACTTGGAATGAAGTGTTTTGTGGAAGACAAGGTAAACAGTTACAGCAACAGCAACAGTAACAGTAACAACAACTAACAATAACACAGCTTATTATTTTTACTGTATTATTTAACAGTGTTCCCATGGTATTTGAAAATCCTGGAAAGTCCTTGAATTTGAAGATAAAAATTCCAGGCCTGGAAAGTCCTTGAAAATCACTGGAGGTCCTTAAAAATCCTTGAATTGCCAGATGCAGCACCAGCAAATGATTATAATTTGTTAAAAATTTGATTCAAAATCGATAAATGCTCAAACTGAAAACAAACGAGCTCAACCCCAGAAGTAAATTATTTTGTATCTTTCAGGATTTGATTGGTTTCAAGTTTTGACCAATCTGCAATCAGGTTTTTCCAAGTGGCACATGTTTGCTTGCGAAGACAATGATGGTCAATGATTGAACACTAGATGCAGAATAACTGGCACTGTGAATAATTGTAACTGGCACTGTTTGATTATTACAGCAAAATATGGAAAAATTGCCACACAAGGTCCTTGAATTTGATGGAAAAGGTCCTTGAGAGTCCTTGAAAAGTCCTTGAATTTCGTGTTCAAATAGGAGTGGGAACCCTGGTTATATTAATTGCATTTTATGGTTTTACATTCTATCAAGAATAACCATAAGGCTATGAAAGGCTACAGTAACATCATTTACTGCCAGAGTTGGACGAGATGAAGAATTAATAAATCTATTTAGATATTGCACATAACAATGATGTAAAAAGGAAGAAAGAAGGGATAGAGAAAAAAGAACAAGTCATGCATTTGAAACTAACTGCCCTATTTTCTTGCAGTTGGTTGTATTACATGTAAAAGGGAACTGTTGTTCTACTGATCTTGACTTAATAGAATGTTTGATTTTTACAATAATTAACATAATTATGTTTGTTTTGCCTTCAGAGGGTTCGTCTTCCATCAGTTACAACAATCACAGTACCAGAGGGTGTCAAGTGGGATGCAATCATGAATCACTTTATGGACAAGTAAGTAGTAACTGTTTATTTCTCACCAATTAAGTAGAATACTTCATGAACATACAGTCACAACCATTGTAAAATTATGACTCTAAAACAGTATAAATTTGTAGAAATTTTTGTAATCACTGAAGTATTATACATTTCTTTCAAATACTATTTTATTCTTCTCTTTTTAGGTTGGTACTTCATGATAACCAGGGTTTTTGTTAGGGTAGTTTTGTTGGAATAGTGTAATTTCTAGGCAATCTTTTTTTAAAATATTTTTCCAAATATTGCAATGCTATGAGGTAAAAAGTGAAAATGAAGATGCAGCCATAATTTGTTTTCTGCAAAAAGGCCATAATCTGTAAGCAAACTGTGTACATTGGATTCAAATAATTAGGATCTGTGTGTCAGTTTAATTTATTAGCTATTGCAGGTCTAATGCTATTAATTTTGTTTCTGTAAAACCCAAAACTGTTTTGCAGTAATTTTTGACATTGTTGACGAGAGAGAAGTGATAAAAATTATTGATTTTGCTTGTCTAAAGCTTTGAAATGGTTATTTAATGTTATATGTCACAATGTTGATGAGCTAAAATTTTTCATAACTTTAAAGTTTGATTGTGAGCAAAAAAACTAAAAAATTACCGGTAATTAACATCCTTTTTTTTTAACAGCTACCGACTGGAGATACTTGGTGGAATGGGTCCAACAGCTGGCAAAGTCCTGAGAGTTGGTTTCCTTGGCAACAACAGCACAGCTGAAAATGTTCAGTTCGTCCTACGTGCCTTCAAAGAAACCCTTCAAACATTGCGAGGCTACTAAGCACTGCTGGGTTACCAAACATTCCAGGGCTTCTAAGCACTGTGGGATGACTAAGCACAAGAGATAACTATGGAATGTTCCTCAGGAATGTTAGGTGATACTACTGCTGTCTATCATATGTGGGAAGTTACAAAATAATGACATTTAAGCTGGTTATTTAATAGTAAGGCTAACTAGATTACATTGTTGCACAGATGATATACTGCATTCTGGAAACATCTGGTTTAAAGTTTGTAGATAAGATAACCTTTAAAACCTAGGAACTTGTAGCTATAGGTTGAACAGTTTGTTGTTTGAAATGTAGGAGGACAAGACTTAATTGGTGAGACATCAATCATGGTTTGTGTTTGATCACGTAAATACACTCCCAGGAATAGAGTGATTTTTTCAGGTTTTTATTTGTTTATGTTTACATTACCAAAGGTAGCCATGACAGTGGTGATGCCAGCATTTGCGATCAGTGCAGCATTGTAAATAGATATTTTGGTTAAATAAGTGAAGAGTATATTATAATCTTAAATGATGTCACTAAGGTTCACAGTTAAAAAATGTAAACACCTGTATGCAAGCAGATAAAATACATGGTAGTTTACATTTTTTGTCATTTTTAATACAGATATCGGAATTTTGTATTTGGTGAGTAATATTTAATATCCAGTGTCCTACAGTACAAGTAAACGAGTCAGTCTATTTAATAAATTGACAAGGCAGATCCTTGTGCATGTATGATCGTGTTAGCAATGGAGCAATACCTTGAGCAATGACCGTTCATTCTTTACAGGGACTACGGGGTGCGACAATTGGATTCTAAACTTTTCTTTCCATATCCCTAGAAAGTTGTTATTAAAGGAAAATATCAAACCCCAGTTACGTCTTTCACAAATAAAGGTGCACTGTTTACCATCTGTCTAAATTATGGAAGCCACTTTCAAACGATTGTAATAACCATGGTGTAAATGTGAAAAATGTTTTCAGTCCCTGTCCGCGTCCAGTAAAAGTTTCTATTCTCCTATGAGACTTTCCAATCTTGTACTTCCTGTGAAAGATGAACGGTTCCTAATAGAAAATGTTCAATGCCAAATGGAATAACTTACAGTTTGTACTAAGTCATCACAAGAAAGGTTGCAAAGTATTTTTTTATGAATGACATCTGTTGAAGTGATCTGTTTTGCAAAATTCAGTTCATTCATCAAAAGTTACAAGCTGCCAGAACAATGGGTACACAGTTGGATAAGTTGTGGAATCAAATGGCTTGTAGCATTTACCACATTCTTGTGTTGAGATATTAGAAACTGGTTTATTGTTGAGTTTCTTGTGCTTGTAAATTGAGAATTATCCTGTTGGGAAATGCAGGAAATATTTTCGAAAACAGCGTTATGAAAAATTATTTTCTAGTTCTGTTACAACAGTGATTATGCAAAGGATGGCCAACCCCCACGATTTGTGAAGTTTTATTTAACAGAAGTTTTCATTAAGCTGTAGAGTTATTTTTGCTTCAACTGGTTTTATCGATCTTGTGTTCAAAGGTGCATTTCTGTTATTTTTCATTACGTGGCACATGGTTAGTGCTGCAAAACGTAATATATTTAAACTTCGGTACCTTGTGAAAGAAAAATTCTATATATGGCTCGAATCCAAATTTGGTACTACATTTATATGGTTTACTGGTAATTTTAAAATTATTTAATGCTACAAGTGAGTAGCTGGATAAACTCAAGTGTTTTCTGGATGGTAGCGGACGGTGCGTGGAAGATAGTGGTGAGTGGGAGTATAACGTGCCTTGACAAATTATTTAGAACTTAGTTATAGAATGTGTTTTCAACTATGATTTCAGTAACAGGATTGAAAGATCTCGAAAGCATCCTCATATTTAAACTGTTCTTGTTCAGTTTGTATAGCTGTTCAGCTAAGATCTGTAAATTAAATGATGGAGTGTATCTACAAGAGAAAATATAAAGTTGGTGAGTTGTAAGTTTCAGGAAATTGGGAGAATTAACTTCATATGTAAAGTGGCGTGAAAATTCCTTGTAATTGGTAAGAAATATATCTTGTACACTAAAATAATCAGCTTTAATCCTGTTTCAAAATAAAGTTTGTTTTAAGAGTTCCAACAGATCAATTCTGTGTTTAGAAGAAAATGATAGCGTACTGTAATGCTACTCTTTCCGATTTTTGTGCGTGTATTTTAGTTAAACATACAACGCACTACGTGTATGTTATGGTTGATTGAAATGTATTTAAAATAGGATTAAGTCGTCAAATAAAAGAAGCATTGATAAAAATTACAGAAGGAAGTATGTTCATTGTATGCCGCGAACTTGCGTTGCCCAGTTAATGACAATTTTGCATAGAACACTGAAGGATGTTGTCAACCAAATTAACATTCAATACAATGGGGGGTGGGGAGGGCCCATCGTACACCAAGCCAAGCGAATACCCCTACTCAAATTTCCCGCCCCTTCCCCCTCCCCCTGCTCCGCCGCCTCTGCTACGTTTCGGCTATAACTGGGAGAAGTGATACTAATGCGTAAAGTAGAGTACCGAGACACTGTTTATTGAGGGTAACTGACACATTTACATCCATAAGATGTACTCCCATGTGGCCCTCACCACAACACCGGGATTACCCTACTCTTTTCGAGAAGTGTGTGGGTTCTTCTAAGACACTTTATTTATTGAGGGTAACTGACCCATTTACATCTATAGGATGTACTCTCCCATGTGGCCCTCACCACAATACCGGGATTACCCTACTCTTTTCGAGAAGTGTGTGGGTTCT
>JANRMR010207697.1:3848-18369 GCA_025434825.1 Bergia sp. 'catenularis'
ACGCCAGCCACTTGCATCGCATGAAGGTGGTGCACACGCCAGCCACTTGCATCGCATGAAGGTGGCGTGCACGCCAGTCACTTGCTCTGCATGCGTACCAAGTGGAATGTCTTTCGTCAGCTTTTGCGCTTGCCGGCTCTAATGTCAAAACTGCTAATTTTTGGAACAATGATATATTGATAGTCTTGAGAACGCTCTTTTCTTTTTTTAGAAATCTAAGAACTGTTTATTTTTGCTTGAGCTAAGGCTGAGACGAGAGCGAACGTGCTTCTTTTTTGCGACGATCCGAGCTAAAACATTAAGACACCTTATTTATTGAGGGGTATTAAAAACGTTTACATCCATGGGACTTACTCTCCCAGTTGACCCTCACCACAACACCAAGATTTTCGAGAAAAGTGTGGGTTCTTTTATAAAAAAACCGAATACGTGACCAGAAAATTTGTAAACACCACCGATATAAATGTTCATGACCAATATATCTCAGCCTGAGGTGTGTTCTCAACATATACTTAAATTCCGGTCATTCTTCAGGCAAAATGGCAGCTTTCTTATAAAAATGGTCCGTGTTAAAAATTGTATATATATACATATGTAGTGTATTAAAGGCTGTGTAGCTATGATTAGGATAAAAAACACCATCCGTTCAAGAAAAATTAATGAAAAACTGACCACGAGTATTTGATGAAAGTGTGTGGTGTTTTCTGTTAATACGACAACTACAAAAATAAACGACCTTTTTTCTGCATTTGACTTGTAGGACTGCGATGAGTTCGCGCTTGTGTACGTCGAATCTTTACTGTATACGCGTGATTGATTTGAGCCAGCAAAATGGTTACAAACAAAATTTTAATTCTTTGACTTTTACAAAGGTTTTCAAGAAAAAAACATGACAAGAGCGGAAATTTTGTAATTCTGCAAGCGAAGTTTCCGGATGACATTGCCAATTAATGGCACGGATTGAAGAAAAATTCACGGTAAATCAGCCAATCAGAGCCCAGTATTTTTGTAGTTTGAATTTTGAGAAAGGTGTCTTGAGTTGTTGCCTGATCGCATTTCGTTGTCATGTGTCCACTCCACAGTCCACCCTTACCCCTCGTGTATTAGCCTAGCTTGGGAACCCAGAATAATATCGAATTTCTTAGAAAATATCAATATTTTAGGACAAACGAAGTCCTTCTAATAATGACGCGCGGATGCAAAAAATGATTTCTATTAGCTCATAAAATGGACGCGAATCATTTTAGAGTGCCAGTCTTTTAAGGTTTAAAAAAAGTTCAATTTTCGACGTCAAGTAGCGCTCCGATGGCATTGGCAAAAAAAAACGATTCTGGGGTTTGAAACACATTTTCAGATGAATAAAACTACACTTTATTTGGATAGCTGACTGCATGGTTTGTTTTTTTGACAGAAAATAGGCAAACTTAATAGCTAATATTGAGTAGGGGGCTTTTTAAAAATTCAGACAATGTATACACATGTTTTGATGTATCAATTCCCAAGTTTATAAATAGTCGTTTTCCGTCCAGGAAGGATTTGAACAAATACGGAACAGCCCGACTGTCTTACGAGCACTTTGAAAATGCTTGGCATGTCAGGAATACCGCAGGGTGCTGGGAAGAATTAGTACGATTGCGTGACTGTGCGTATATCAGTGTGCACTAGCCTTTTTTTGTAAATTTTTAGAATCGCGTGTAAATCATTCTTATACTGACGTAAATTTGAAAAAAAAAATTGTTATATCACGTTCAATCTATAACAATTTCACACTTCATTTGAAATGGCAAACCATATTTCTCTTAGTAATATTCTCTGGTCACTCAAAGCGAGCGGGTCTCGAACTCCACCTCGCTGCAATGAAAATCTGCGCCTCGACACTGATTTTATCCGCCGTTTTCCAATAACACAACTGTTTTCCCAAAATGCAGTCATTTTCCTTATTGCATGCACGAAAAACTGAGATTGCTGGTAGCTGGAGTTGCTACATTCACCGAACAGTTCGCCGTACACGTTTCGTCCCAAAAATCCAGTGTTGGCATTTTGCGATAGTGACGCGTGACACAAATTTCCCCTCTCTTAAGTTTGTACTTCTTCTCAAATATGACAAAAATTTTGTTTCCTTGGTGCGAAACTAAATTTTAGAGTATATCAATGATAGTGTAAAATATATACAAGAGAAATCTCTGGTAAACAACGTTCCACTATTTAATCGCTTGAGTTTTTTTTTGCCCAGTGAGGTTTGATGAATATTCCAGGTATGAAATGAGATAATTTGCATACAATGATGCGTTGAGGGGATTCTTCCAAATATGGTAGCGGAATGCAGGCCAGGTTCAGTGTCAGAAGGACAACAGCTTTGGGCGTGTGGTAGGATCGCTACTTCCCAAGCTTCTTCGGTTGTGGTGTGTTAGTCATTCGAGGTTTAGACCAGATCTGTTCTTGCTCTTTGTTTGTAGACGTGAGTGAACACTAAATTATCAAAATGGAACAAATCAAGAAAAAGATGGCCAGCCTCAAGGCCACTCTTGAAGAGGCCGAATCTCGCGCACAGAAAGCAGAAGACGAACTGAAGAATGCAAACGAGCGAGCAGAAGCCGTAAGTATTTACAAATTTTACTTGACTATTTTGTTGATTTGCTTGCAGCTGAAGCCTTGTTGATCGTCAGTTTTTAGTTTTTTGATCTTTAAGTAAAATACTGTGGATCTACTGGGTTTTATTGCAAGCAGATTTGGCAAATAGTGAAAACAGGGCGATTGGCTTTGATTGGTGAAAATGAACAACAAGAGACTATTACAATTACATCGCCTGCAAAAATACATTTCTCATTTGCGTCCTTTCAACTCACAGGCTGACGAAGAAGTCGCTTCGCTTATGAAAGAACTGCAGAAGATTGAAGATGATATTGATGCAGCAGAGTCGAGGCTTGCAGAAGTGAACGAAAAATTAAGCGACGCCGAAAAGAATGCTGATGAAAGCGAGAGGTGAGGGAGATAACATTTGGTATTGTGTTCAACAGTGAATACAATTTTTTGTTTAAATCCATTCACACTAATTTAGTACTGATCTGCCGTCAGTGTATTTTTTAGCTTGTAGTTGCTGCTGTTAAGCACTGGCTGCGGTGTTTTTTATGCGTTACTATAGTTTTGTTTCATTTGACAGACTTTCAAGTTTCCCCATTCATGACAACGATGATTGTATTAATTGACTTTGCAGTTTGCTGTATGCAGAGCAGTGTGAAGTTTCGTGTCTCGAAAACTTGCGATTCAGCAGCATAAATGGTTTCAGTAGCCTTTTTTAACATACGAATAGAACGCCTTTAGTTAAACGTCTTAAACTAGCTTAAGACTGCAAACATCCTCTAGAGATGTTTTGAACAGATGTCGATATGTGTGTCGCGATCGTATGTACACCAGTACGGGCAGTAATCTTTGGCAATTTTGTTGATGTTTTGACTACTAACACAGCAGACCTGTTTGTTAAAATTTACATTTTAGGGTTTCATTTGTATCGTGACAATTTATATATTTACTGTATTGAATGGGATATTAAAGTTGTGACGCAAAATTGGTGCAAGAGAAAGACAAACAATTATTATTTTTCGTTAAAAAAAATGAGATTAAAAATGAAAATATCAAATACGGAATGTGTATCCGCAAAGGGAGGGGTTTGCCCAGAGTAAAATCGTATTTTCAGACAAGAAAAAATTGAATCAGGTGTTCCTATCTGTTTCTTTGAAGTATTGAAACTAATGGGCAAATGCTACTAACAACTTTTAATCAACATGCATTTGAGGATTGTAATATAAGAACATATAATTCTTGGGACAGCATTGAGATGTATCATAATTTTGTTTCCCTTTAAATATTATTATTGGATCATAATTACTGGTATGTTTTGTTATTGGCAAAGTCATAGTGATAAGTTGTCAGAGTGTAGGTGATATCATATTTGTTATTAACTTTTCCTGTATCACTAGCTATCACTGATATATTTCATTACAGTGTTAAAGTTGGCCTGGAAAATGACAAAAATACCATGCATGCATAATTATATTATTTGAAAATGGTGAACTTTCCTCTCTTTTTCTGAAACATTCAACGTTAAACACAGACAGGTTAACCTTATAGGTAAAATGTGCCAAACTAAACTGTATTATATGACACCTTTCAGCCTAATTTTGTTTTCAGTGGGTAGATTGTGTGACATGATGATCTGTGTAATCTTGAAAGTGTCATTTTTCAAGTGGCAGCTGCTTTAGAGACTAACGAATTCCTGAAGGAAGGATCTGGATAGATCTTGAAGTTCAAACTATGAAATTGAACAATTATTTATATAATATATTACTGGTATATTTTAGGAGATAGGATGACAGTCTGTAACACACAGTCGAGGGATGTTAGATCATTCATATCCAACAGCAAATATTCTGTTTTGTTTTGTGTTTGTGATAACCCTTATCTGGATAGAATTCATGGTTGAATGGCCAACAAGTACTAAAGACAAAATAATATGAATTTATTTTAGACACTTATTTTTTATTTTGATTGCAAGCCAACTCACATATGTAAAAAACACTTGTAATAAGTATTAAGATGTTTAGATTGGTCATTTTGTGACATTTTGGCAGTCTTGCAGGATTTTGTAGTATTTCTCATCAATGCCACAGCCATTATTGTTGGTTGTTGTTATTAACTAAGTACTGTTCATTATTTTTTAATATGTGGAGTCCCAAATAGTTGAAAGGTTGTGGTTGTTCATATATGTCTGAAGGCTATACTTACAAAGTTGATTTAACTGTAAAACTAATATACCATCTAATACACTGTATTTCAGAGCAAGGAAAGTTCTGGAGACCAGAGGGTTGTCAGATGATGAAAGGGTAAGGAATTAAGTACTCTGTTAACAATAACAATAATAATGTTTTAAATGAATTTATCCCACAGATGCACGGTGAAACTTAAACTCGACATTTTGACATTACATTGTCTTTTTCAAGATGGTGACTGTATGAGGTCACATCCCTCCTCAGCTATCCAGGAACACACCAATATCACTGGTCACAAGTTCTCCCTGGATGACACGAGGATCCTGGTGAGGGAGGAGAAGCCAGTCCCGAGGAAGATCATGGAGGCCCTCCAAATACACCGCAGGCACCCGGCTCTCAACGGCGATCAAGGCTACGAGGTCGCACCTGTGTTGTTCAGTCTCCTGTCACATGACCAGTGTGGTCATGTGACCTAATGCAGTTGCCATATTGAAAAAGATGTGATGTCAAAACGTCAAGTTTAAGTTTCACCATGTTGTTTCTGTAGGATGAATTCATTTTAACATTATGAATCCAGAAACCAGTAATAATAATTAATAATAATAACTGCCGTTATGGGAAGTGGCTTGATGTCCACAAGACCTCCGGTGCATCATTGCACTAAGTGCTTTTACAAATAATAATAATAATTATTGTTATTATAATAATTGTAATAATATTAAAAACAATATAATGTTAATAATAATTATTATTACAGGGTTTGTGCAGGTCATGGAAAACCTGGAAAGTCGTGGAATTTTTTTAATTTGTTTTCAAGGCCTGGAAAGTCATGGAATTTTGTTTTCAGTCATGGAATTTTTAGCTTTGGTCATGGAAAATCAGTAGAAATGAGTTTTATGGTTTAAAAGTTTGAGAGAAAAAACACTGAGTTATCACTTAATATGCACATTTCAAATTAATGCGAAGTCAAGTGTCATCTCGCACATCAACTGTGCTTGAAAATAGCAAAACCAAGGTTTTTTCACATATAAATCCTGGTGTGTAAGCCGACCCTCCTTTTTAGGGCATAAAATAACTTTTATGTATAAGTCTTGGTGATAATGAGGCCATGGAAAAAACAAAAAGGTCATGGAATTTGAAAAGTCCCAGAGAGTATGTACCCTGTATTATTATCATAATTATTATAATTATTACAGACTGCTATTATTATATTGTTTTAATTATTATTAATATATGTGTAGCAGTATTTAAAGGAGCACTTGATTGCTGGTAATGTGATTGGTACAATACTTGAAAACCCTTGACTCCAGACTTATATATATATATATATATTAGTTTTTATCCTGCTTCATTCCAAACATCTACAGTATGTTTATAAATTTCATTAAATATCAGACACTTGTACTTATTAAGAAAAGCATTATAAAAAAACAGTATTTCTCTTTGGTGTTAGCAAATCACATACTAACCTTATTTTGACTTGTTTGTTCATAGCTTGCTTATTTGGAAAACCAGCTGGCAAGTGCAAAACAAAGAGCAGAGGATGCAGAGACTCAGTATGAGGAGGTGATAATAATTATAAGAATTTTTTATATTATTTTGTTATTTATTACATAAAAGTCAGGTTTATGCAAAGTTGTTGAGGACTTCAATAACAATAATTGTAATAATTGAAGGGTCTAGTGCGAAAACAATGCAAGTCATTCTCAGGAAATCTTGAGACATGATGGTTTTGTATGAATTTGTTTGCTGGAATAAAGGTCATCAGCTGCAGGGTAAAGTTTGTGTTAACTATGGATTTAACTATAATTTTTTTTATGTCAGAATTGAAAATTCAAGAAAAAAAGTGACACCAACTAAACAAACACTTCAGAAACTACAGAAGTCTGTCAAAAAATCAAAATCAACCTGAAAATTACTTTCTTTGCTTTTTTTGCACCAGACGCTTCAATTATTGGTAGCAGCCATGCATTTTGGAATTGCTGTTTGAATCTCAACAAAAACACACCAGTGCTGTTGAATTTACCTGATTACCAGACACTGTTAGGTATTCACAGCCAGGTAATAATTTAAACAAATATCATTTCTCTATAGGTGCAAAGCAAACTTACTCAACTTGAGAATGACTTAGAAGAAGCCGAAGAGAAAGCTGATGCAGCTGAACAGTAAGTTCTGTTTTTTTAAGTGGAGAAATTTTGACTATTTACTATAATTACTTGAAGAGTTAACAGGCTGCTGCAGGCGACATGAGAAACTGATCAGAAATATGTTAAAAAAAGCAGGATTCCCACAGTCCTTGAAAATCCTGGAAAGTCCTTGAATTTGAAAATAAATATTTCAGGCCTGGAAAGTCCTTGAAAATCATTGTAGGTCCTTGAAAATCCTTGAATTGCATAATGTAGCACCAGCAAATTATCTAGATTTGTTTAAACCTTGTTTTAAAATTGACAAATACAAAAGCCAGCAAATTCTGTCTAGCTTGATCCCCAAAGCAGATTTGTGTCTCGCAGGATTTGTGATTGGCTGCAAGTTTTCACCACTCTGCAATCAGATAAAGTATCCAAGTTTTTTCCAAGTAGCTCTTGTTTGCTTGTTAAGACACTGATGGCCAATGATAAAATTTGCAAATTGCTAGTTACTAGATGCAGAATAACTGGCATTGTTTGATGTTCACAACAAAACTTGGAAAATCTTCAAGTTTAAGCTGCTACACAAGGTCCTTGAATTTGTTGGAAAAGGTCCTTGAATTTCTTGCTCAGTTAGGATTGGGAATCCTGAAAAAGGCAAATGGCATTTGGAAAGATTATTTCAATTGGCTACTGAAAGAAATTGTAACAAAAAATGGGAGATTACATGTATGTGTATCGAAATGGTAGACTGGTATCAATGACCAAAAACAAGACGGTTGGATTCCGTGATTTGATTCAGACTGCTCTTTGTTACTAGAATACTGATAAGAAATTGTATTATTGAAATGAAGTTTAACAATTTATATGTTGCAAGACAAGACATAATTTTTATATGTGTTGAATGGGTGTTGAAAGTAGCTTTTTTTTATGAAGTGTAACTAAAAATTGTGACTCTCTGCTTCATTCAGTTTTCTTTATCGGTTGTTTACAGTAAATGATTGACAGAAACTACCCTGTGCATAACAAACAAGATCAATAATAGTAATAGTATTTTGTCAAAATTGCCCTCAAATGGTTTTAGAAACACTTAATTTAATAAGAATTTTAAGCAATGAGATTAAAATTGAGATGTACACTTAATATTTGAAAACTGGACACTCAATTGTCCCTGAAGAAAAACTGAAGTTTTATGCCTGCATAAGTGTATGGCACTTGTCTTTCCCCTGGGCTCTCAAAACAAGGTGTCCTGCATTGCAAACGATGTTTAGTTGTCTCATTTTACCACAGTTTTATTCTGTCAGGTTGAAAATTTCTAACCCTCAATAAACCCCCAACTCCTGCTATGCCTATGGAGCCTTCCAAGGGTTTGCATAACAAACAAGATCGATAATAGTAATAGCATTTTGTCAAAATTGCCCCCAAATGGTTTTTAGAAACACTTAGTTTAATAAGGATTTTAAGCAGTGAGGTAAAATTGAGACAGTACACTTAATATTTGAAAACTGGACACTCGATTGAAGAAAAGCTGAAGTTTTTTTATCCCAGCTTATATGTATGGCACTTGTCCTTCCCCTGGGATCTCAAACAAGGTACCGGTATCATGCATCGTAAACAATGTTTACTTGTCTCGTTTCCAACACCTATTTTTACCACAGTTTTATTCTGTCAGCTTGAGTATCTCTAATCCTCAATAAACCTCCAACTCCTGCTCTGCCTATGGAGCCTTCCAGGGGTTTCATGCAACAGACAACACGCTAAAAAAAACAGGCAAGAAACTTCCTGCTAATCAACAACAAATGACAGGAGTTTACTGAGAAAAATTGATAAAATCCAACAGCGACATTTCTCTTTCATCGGCTTGTTTTTTTAGGCAACATTTTTCTTTTTCACGAAGCGAAAAACAACAGCAGCACTCCCCTTTTAGGGCCTTGCCTGTTCCATCTCCTGCCAGTACATCTTTTTGAAACCCCTACTTCTCAATCCCTGTTTTGGACCCCCAGCTGCAAGAACTGAACATAGTGTTTGTTTACAGGAGAGTGAAAGAACTGGAGGATGAAGTCACATTAGTTGGCAATAATCTGAGGAGTCTGGAGATCAGTGAAGGGAAAGCCACTGAAAGAGAAGAGTCGTATGAAGACAAGATTAGGAGCCTTACACAACAGCTTGAAGATGTAAGTAACAGCATTGAAATTGGGAAATTACTCCTCACACTAGCTGAACATATTTTTGTGAGACATAAGAGTTTATGATAAAAAAAAATGATAAATAAATGCTTCTTTTTTAAAAGTAATCATTTCGGCTTTAACGTCAGCCATAATTACCATATTATTTACCCATTAATGGGGAAAAGATTCACCACCCTAATAAGTATACAAATGATCATGAATTCAATCTGCCATTTGAGACCAAAACAACTCTTGAGAGTGCAAACCCAGGTAAGAATAGACCAGTTTCATATTCCCAGTTGCTGTTGATTGCAATGACTAAAGAATGTTGCAGTGTCAGCCTCACTGGAGTGTTGATTATAGATAAATACCAGGAGAAATATATATGAGTCTGAATTTTCAACAAAGCAGAAGTGTGAATGGCTCATAACTACATTGGTATTTATTAATATTTAACATCGAGTCAAGGCTGACACTGCAAAACCAAGTCTGTAGTCATCGCAGTCAGCAGAAACAGTGAGTACGAAACTGGACTATTGCAACTGAAAAAGTCAAGCAGATTTTAAACCCACTCCTAAACTCTCAAGAAGCATATATGTTGTACAGACTTTAGCCAGTGTTTATGATAGTGAGCAAGTGGTCAAGTTCACTGGTTGTCTAGGGGGTCTTTCCATTTGTACAGTTTGGCTGGCCGAAAAGAACTGGTTCTTGCCACATACTGGCCAATCATAGATAAGGTGTACATGCATATTTCTTCCCGCCAAAACTTGCCAAATTCTCACGCTTTTGCCGACCGGAGCGAGAGAACTGAGTTGCTCTGATCCATAAGCAGGGCCAGTCTGGCCAGGACCAGTTCTAATAATTCGTGCGTTCCATTTGAAAACTGACTAGCCAGGCCAGACTGGTCAAATGGGAAGCGACCTTAGTGTACATTCTGTCAACTCTGCCAGCTCTGCCACTCCCTAATAAATAACTATTAAAATAACTTTTATATTTGTTATATAATAAATTATAGATTATAAATATAATATTGACCTTGTTTTGGTCTTGTAGGCTGAACAACGAGCTGATGCTGCAGAAGCCAAAGTCCAGTCTTTGGAACACGAAGTAGATGCTTTGGAAGGTAAACTACTGCAAAACTTCTCTATTTAACCCCATTAGCAAACATTTTTTCATAGCTTTTGCTGGGCCAAGTGTTAAAATTATGAAACAAAATAAAGACGAGATGCTTATCAGATTTTCATATTTTTGTTGTTGTTTATTTTCTTTTTTTGTCAAATCATGAAGTGGTGGTAAAGTAACCAAAAACACAAACTAACTCTCCAGTAGCAGGTTGTTGTTCTTAATGAGTGGAGAACACCTGCTATCAAATCAAAGTTTAGTGTTGCCTTAGTCCACATGGCAGTTAGAAATCAACAGTTCTGTTCACAGACTCAGTATTTGATACAATAATAATAAATAATAATAATAAATAAATTTATACAGCACTAAAACTATATAATATTTTAAAGCGCTTCCCAAAATTACAATATAAATTATATTATCTACCTAAGTAACAGACATAATATGACCAATATAGTCTAATAGAAAAACAAAAAACCAAGTCAAGTGGTTAGTTTGAATTTTCATATATCAACTTCGTCTTAAAATGTGGTGTAACTTGAATGTTGTGCCATCCCTCCTGTTGTTCACTTCTGTTGTGTTTGCTAAGAGTGGAGCATTGCATTGTAACAAACTTACATCACCTTTCAATGTGGTGACATGTGGGAAGTTCAGATTCTAGACAGGGTTGCCACAGGTCAGGGACATTTTTTTCAAGGTCAGCTAAAAGTCAGTGCAATTTGATCTGGGTAAAGGAAAATTTTAATTTTGGTTAGAAGTCTGGGAAAAGTGCTTTTAGTCAGGGAAAACTGATTTTTTTGAAGTATTCCTTAGAGGAAAGGGAAGGAGACCTTAGTTTTTGGAAAAGTATCTGCCAGAAAAAGTGACGATATGTGTAATACTTATATTTTAAAAACATCAAACATTTGGTACTGGCAATTAGTCTGTGGTTTCTATTCATTTGAAAAAGGTTTTGTTAGATTTGCTACTGAACAAAAACTTTAAGTTAAGAATCAGACTCGTATTTTAAGTTTATAACCAGGATGTATAATTTAGAAGACATCATCACGGTCAGTTTACATGTAAATCTAACCCCAAATTATATAAATGAGTTTTCTAACTGAAGACTACATATTAGTGAATTATGCTTGTTAGGTGGTCAGGGAAAGGTCAGGGAATTTTGAAGTCAGATGTGTGGGGCAACCATGTCCAGAAATAGTCATGGCTTGGTTTACTGCTAGAACAGAATTATCTGTTTTGAACTGCCATTCATATACCAAGGCTTTGCTAAAGTTTAATCAGTTTTGTAAGTAAACTAATTAAAAGTGTTTTTCAATCAAGGATTCCTTTAAAACTGAACTTAGTAAAATGTCTACTAGATGTTTTATAGTTTAGCAGGGAACCATTTGAAAAGCAGAGTTTACAGTAGCAAGCAAATGAACATTTTACAAGTATTGAGCAGACTTTCTGTTTATTCCGTAGCTGAACTCGAGAAGGTGAAACAAGAATATGAGAAGGTTAAAGAGGAACTTGACCAAACCCTAAATGAACTTGCGGAGTTGTAGATGTTGTCCCAGGATTCCAAGAACTTCATTGCAATCAACAACCCTTTTGATTCATTTAATGTTAGAACACAGATTGAGTTTTTAACAGTTCATAGTCTCTTAAAGAATAGATCTGTTTTTAAACTTTTTTATTTTATACTCAGGAAGAACTACTAGCTGGTTTAGTCTGTGAAACTGTTGAACTTGTGAAGTCTTGTTTTTGTGTCTAAGTGATGAATAAATACTTTTAAGACTTCTACATCTTGCTAATGAATTAACTGTACTTTCATTATTCAACCAAGGGTCTGTTGTTACAGCAACAAATATGAAACTTAAAGAATTATTGTCTGTGTTGGATTTGATATTGTATGAAAAAAGGTTCACAGATGGAAGATTGTAACATTTAGTTGTGATTTTTGGTGCCACAATTGAACTCTCAATGGTTTTGACCAAAAAAGGAGATTAAGAAAATAGCACAGGTTTATTCATTATCTACCAGTATCATAAAATCCGACTATGTTGTTAAGAGTTTCATTACTTTGTAATAGTTTTCTCCAGTTGACCATTTAAGTCCTAGTATTTTATTAGTGTTTGCCTTAAGTTTTCAGCACAGATTTATCTATTTGACAATATTTAGTTCTTAACATTTGAGTTGTAGCTCGTGCCCAAGAGCCAAATGACTGAATCATCTTCCTATCTGACCTGGCCTGTGTCAATCAATATTGTGTTTTATCTTTTGACTGCCTTTGTAAAAAGAAGTGTGTTACTTGGTTAATTGTGATTTTGGAAGGTAATATACTGGTAAAACATAGCTTAAGATAGGAAGATGCAGCTTCTGCTTCCAATGTGCTGCTCACACAATATTCACAAACCCTACTACATGGCTTTTTCAAATGCTTTTGTGTGTGTGAAACATTCAAGCAAGGAGATATCATATGATAAACTATCTTTTAACAGTTCTTTCATGGTATCAGTTTGGTGCTGATGGTTACAACTGCAGCTTGATAGATGGTGAGTTCATTTTGAAACGGACTCTTTTGTACCATTCTTGAAGAAATAATAAAACAATATGAAATGTGATTTGGAACAGACACAATTTTTCTGAAATAACTCATCATTCAGTATTTACTTTTAATTTTAGCATTACTGTAATAAATTTATCGTACTTTTACTGGTTTCTCTTTTACTTTTAGCTAATATTTTAATTATATTTGTGTTCAAATTCTAACAGTATTGATTGTGCTCAGCTGGGTTTATACAAAGATATTTTGCACATGCTAGTAGAGTGATTTACCCAGATTTTAAGAATAAGTTGGAGCTCAACTATTAATCTAATGATTACCCAAAGTGATTTCCTGTAGCAGTGATTTTGGAGTCGAAGCCTACAAGAATAGTGTATGTACATAACACTTCTACAAGCCATTTTGGGGTTACATTGGCCTTCCACAAATGAAGATGGTGCATGTACAAGTTGCATTAAAGCTGCACAAAACAATTGGAAACATCTACCCACATTCAAAACCCTGTCTTCAAAGAGGACACAAGAAATGTTGTTTATACAAGATCCATGTGCGCCTGGTTTGTTGCTGTTTTTCCATGGATCAACATGCAAGTTGTGGTGGCAGTAGTTCGTCCCTGTCAGTTTTGACAATGGGGGACCCCAGCAACCCTTTTGTGTCATTTTCACTGTCACTGTTCAGCCCAATCCTTCAGCCTGGCCTTACAGAGTTCCCTTCCCTCAAGTAATAATTGGGCTCTCCATGCTCAGCGGTCTGATGCTGTCTGGTACCAGGATTTACTGTCGAATCTGAAGATACGGAGGTCTTCTTTCACATAGTCCTTCCATCTTTTGCATGGCCTACCCTTGAAGCATTTCCCACATCTGAGCTCAAGGAAGACTTAGAATCGAGTCTTTCAGCATGCTGTTTCAGTGTCTTTGGTGTTGTTGAGCCTCCACTGATTTTGAAGGCAGCATATCTCCTTTTGGCAGGTGTTTCTAGCCTCTCTGTATTGGTAGCGGGTTCCTTGTGTGTTGTTGGCGAGGCAACTTGGAAGGCTTTGTGTTTCTAATGTAAAAGTACCTTGATGGCAGGTTTTCATCAAATCACTCCCGATTGGTGCACTTTTGGAAGCCCACGGTGTGTTTGGCATCGGTGTACAAGGTGTTGCGGAGATTATCCCACTGTTAGTTGAAAGTCTGGTTTTCTTTGTGGGTGTTGGACAGATTGTTATACAAGGACTCTTAGCTGTGATTTGGACTTTGAAAAATAGTTCAAGAATGTAAGTCTCAAAACTGTGAAATATGCATGCACTGCAGTAAATACATCAGTTACAAATGTCTTAACGCCATGCAACATTCTGCTTGCTGACATTTGCTGTACAAAATGTTTTCAAAAAACATTAGTAACTGATATAAAATGCTAAATTTCAGTGTAAAAATTGTTTTAATATATATGGGGCAACTTGACCAAGACGTGGGACCATATGACCAAGAATTTGGGGTGAGATGACTTGGGGCAAGATGACCGTGGGGCAACTTGACCAGATACCAGACACCTGCAGCTGTTGTACTGTAGCTGGATCATTCAGGTGATTATGTTGAGGTGTTTTGGCATGCCACCTCTTGTGCTTTTGAGTGGATATGTGGAAGTGAAGCCACTGCAGCAGGCACATACCATTTTGTGGTCTGCCCAGCAGTCAGCACTGCAGCACACTTGAATCAATGATGTCACTTTTTTAATGCTATCTGACAATGATATAGTCAATACGATGCCAATAATTATAATCTTGGATGTTGCCATGTTCCCTTGTGAATA
>JANRMR010207808.1:0-18366 GCA_025434825.1 Bergia sp. 'catenularis'
TTGCGCTGATCAGTACACGACTGCAGCCATTTTATCCTTTAGATATAGAATTGGTTTGTCCGCTGGATAGTGCTATATCCACCTTTGAACATTTATGCATACGGGTCAGTCCGTCGTGTTTATTCCAGTGGCAGGCATTTCGTCCAACACTTTCTCTTCGACGAAGTGATACCGTTGAGCCCATATAGTTTTGATGACAAAAGAGGAAAAAGGCTTGTATTGGATATCCGAAAACATTTATCGGGGCCTTCGGAACTTCGCCAAACCAGTCAAAATGATTCCTTCTAAGTCGAAGGATCTCAAAATGCCAAGAGCAAGCCAATCTCTCGGAAGTGATTGTTTTGAGTTGGCTGCATTATAAAAAGGGCATCCTTCATTTAACAAAAACAGATATTCAATAATCCCAAGACTCTCGCAATACACATGTATAGGAATTGAAGGGGACTAAGATCAATAATGCTATCAGTAGCGGCTCCAAACATTTCAAAAAAACAACATGCGATTTTCAAAGCTGAAAAACAAAACCTTTGAAACAAAACAGAGGCGGGCGGAGCAGGGGGGTTGTATGTAGCTCTCCCCCCAAACGAAAATGTGTGGGGGAGTCACCCCCACGTTTCGATGCCGAAAATATCGCTAACACAGCATAAATTGGTTTGGCAAAATATTCAGTCTCGTGATCCACTGTGATCTTTTCACAAATCGGTTGATCAGGATTCGCGTTTGGCAAAATAATGTTGTAGGACTCGTGTTTTGAACTGAACAAATCAATTACGGACACACTGGACATTGTTAAGATTGCAAAGAGGTTTGCTTGTGCCAAAAAACTACGCAAAGGACATTTTGGAAAATTTAAGTAGGGGTATCATGCGCTTGGTTTGGTGTATGATGAGCCCCCACTCCCCACATTTCAAAACGCTCCGCCGCCTCTGCAAAAGAATCGAATAATTAGCAAAGTGTTGACATGAAACAATTTTTGCGACACAAATTTTAAACCACCGTAGTTTAAGCACATTTTAGCTGAAGATCGTTTCAAGCGTGAAACTATAGTTACCGACAATTGTATAGTTACTCTTTTACATTTACTGTTTCTTATGTATGTATGTATGTATGTATGTTTGTATGTATGTATGTATGTATGTGTATGTACGTATGTATATAGGTATGCATGTGTACGTAGGTATTTATGTATGTTTTAATTAAAGGGGATTTATCGCATATTAATTACTTTTAGAAGAACATATTTTATAAGAACGTAGGTTCTAGTAGGGGACGTTATCGATGTAAAATATCTGCTATCTGATTCTATATCTTGTTTAGTTCTTGGGAGAAACAGATAATTAGATAAAATTAAAAAGACCCAATTACCGTTTGAGGGATCTGAAGTTTGAAAAGCGAGTCCTAATATCAGCGACGTCAGTGCAAAAGTAGTGTCAGATATTTCAGCTGTCCCGAATCTGTTCCCCGACAACCTTGCGGCTTCTGATGTCAGTGATGCCACTGGATAAGTAAAAACAGCACGTAGCGTCAGTTGTATGCCCTCATCATTGTACAGGGAGCATGAACTGGAAGACTATCATGAATACTAATACTAATACTGCGAAACGCAAGGGACACAAAAATAGTTCCCACCAATACCAGGATTTGAGAATCATAAAGAAAACTTAAAAAGAAAGAATATTCGACTTACAACTTAATAGAACATAACACACTTATATAACAATACCACACAACACAATACAACACAACACAACACAACAAAACACCACATGACAAATCAGTTTCAGTGAATGTTCACTAAAAGTAGCAAGTTACAACCTCGAAGAACTGTAAGTCTCAGGAGAGTTTCCATCCATAACAGTTCCACCCGACTCCACTACTGACTGCTGACATAATTCCTAGCTTTTATAGTTCACAACTACACGTAAGCTATAAATGTGGATTTCTTATCTGTTCCAACTGTTAGTCGAACGAATTTCAACGTCGCGAGCTTCAAATAGCCAAATAGGGATTTACTAGCATGAAAAGAGCGCCAAAACGTAGGTTTGTTGCAGACCAACTAGTAACTTTTATACACAGTAGTTGAATTAAAATAATTTTTATTATTATCCGTATGTGATGGGGAAAGTCTAGTTAAGAGTCTACTTAAAACCAAAGTTTCAAAGAATTAACCATACCTTTACAAAACTTTCACTTTTAATGTTATTTTTAAGAATTGAAGTTTTTGAACCAAAGGTTTACATTGCTGATAAAAGCTGATAGTTGTTTAATATTTTTCAGGTCATGTAAGAAAAACATACATTTTATGTAAAATTCACCACTATTTCATTACAAACTTCATTAACGAAACTTATCATTACCAAAATGTATTTTGCTCATGAAGTATATCTGAACAAATTTGACCATTTTTTGACATCGGCAAAATATCGAAGATGGCCCCGAAAAATTTGAGATGGTGGATGAGTGTTTGTCACACTATATGTCATATCTGAAATCATTAATTAGATTTAGATTCTTTGCGTTGTAGTTAGTCATTCTCAACTTGGTGTGGGTAGGCGTTACTGTCAGAAGGAATTTTTAGCAGTTGAGATGGTGAAGGCTTTAAAGAAAGCAACCGAAAATTTTCTTTTGTGTATATGTATTCGTTGATGTTTGTTTTTGTATGAAAGAGTCTGAGTGATATCATATTAATTGCAGACCCAAATTGTGAAGCCAAACCAATGATTAGGCAATATGTACTGCAACATTCACGTTCTCTATCAAACGTGTTATACCTTTCGCTCGACGATGGCCAGGTGGTCAGATTGGTGTGTTTCCACGTGCCTTTTGTTTTGTACCTTCCTTGTTTCCATTTTATACTGATTGCCAAAAATTCTCTAATAAAATTATTATTACTCTGCCCACTTGCTATCCTCCCCCTGATCTGTTAGAAGACAAAAAAAGCCTAGTCCTGGAAGGATTATAATAACACTGGTGACAAAGAATAAATAAGGAAAGAAGAATAACAATTTTGTGTCAGCAGAACGTGCGACTTACCGTGCCCAGACCTTGTTCCGACTTACCGTGCCCAGACCTTGTTCCGACTTACCGTGCCCAGACCTTGTTCCGACTTACCGTGCCCAGACCTTGTTCCGACTTACCTTGCCCAGACCTTGCTCCGACTTACCGTGCCCAGACCTTGTTCTGACTTACGGTGCCCAGACCTTGTTCCGACTTACCGTGCCCAGAACTTGTTTCGACTTACCTTGCCCAGACCTTGTTCCGACTTACCTTGCCCAGACCTAGTTCCGACTTACCGTGTCCATACCTTGTTCCGACTTACTGTGCCCAGACCTTGCTCCGAATTATCGTTCGACTTACCGTGCCCAGACCTTGTTCCGACTTACCATGCCCAGACCTTACTCCGAATTACCGTCCGACTTACCTTGCCCAGACCTTGCTCCGACTTACCGTGCCCAGAACTTGTTCCGACTTACCTTGCCCAGACCTTGTTCCGACTTACCTTGCCTAGACCTTGTTCCGACTTACCGCGCCCAGACTTTGTTCCGACTTACCTTGCCCAGACCTTGTTCCGCCGCGATAACTCCATCCGTTTAGAAAAGGATATGAACTGCTTCCCGAAAATGGTTGTCGATGAGTGGATGTGCTTTGAAAGTCAAAACCTGATTGTAATTCTGGGATTTGGTCTCTATTGCTCTTGTCCAATCTGAAAAAAGAAGTAACTAATTGGCAGACAAAAAAGAGAAATTGAGCATAAAGCAGACTCGGTAACACCAAGGCAACAATTTATTGCGGTAAAATATCTGTGCGCATGGTAGCAATCCGCTAAATGATGTTTTATGGGTTTATAAATTCAGCATTTGTAGGAACAGAAATTGGTAATATATTCTTCTGTTGCTACGTGATCATTAGTTTTAAGGACTGAAAAACGTTCAAATTGTTCAATGGAAAGATCGAGATTTTTCCATCCAAATAAAATTCTGGGGTTTTCTTACAAGAGTTTTGAGGCAGTCAGGCTCACAACGGCTCTTGTATATAGAATAGACTCATCACGACGTTGTATAACTGTTGATAAAATAGTATTTTTTAAAAAAGAAAAGAAAGTTGGGTGAAAGATTTTGCCTGTAAAACTTTGGGCTAGCTGTGTGTGAATTATGAAAGTCATATTTTACAAAGTGAATTGAGCATGTAAAACAGTACTGTACCTCATTGCTGGTGACTTCGCGTTACCTGGAAAACAATTAATTGCATAAGTTTTAAATGCAACTTTAATTTTGTTCAATAAGTAGTGGTATATAAATAGCATAAATTGATTGTTTTATTGCAAATCCCTAAAACTGATTGGTTCTCTCAATGATTTATATTCGCGGACATACGACGATAAGCATTAATACAAATGCATTTTCGCATACGCGAGTGACAATGGCCCATATAAGAAGCATAAAATAAAAAGCTTACTTCTGTTGTCTTATTAGTCCCACTATCCATTTTTTAAAAAAACGCTTGCAATTAAAGCAACTAATCAAGACTTGAAAACAGAACCCTTTTCATATACTTATATTTAGTATTATTGTTATCGTTATTTGTTATACAGTTTAGAACCGTCAAAACAGCTAACTGTTTAGATTATTCAATAGTCCATTCAATCATTTATTCATTTATTCATTCAGTCATTCAGTTATAAACTCATCCACTCATTCATTCACTCACTCATTCTCCCAACAATTTTAAATACACATTCAACAAAAATAATAAATAAATCAAAAATAAAATATAATAAGAATAATAACAATAATAATAGTAGTAATAATAATAATAATAAAATACAAAAGGGGGAAATACTAGAAGTTATATTTCTGATCCTTGTAAAGTTATATATATACAATGGGTCTACTTCAGGAACATCGCCATCACAAATTTTCAAAAAAAAAATCATTTTATTCTAGTTTGAAATTACGGTCTATTCCGACGGTGGATTTACATAATCCAACATAAGATAAAATAACTGCAAAATAATATTTCATACCGCATTAACTCACAAAATCATGTATGTGTGTATGTATGATGTATGTATGTATGTATGTATGTATGTATGTATGTATGTATGTATGTATGTATGTATGTATGTATGTATCTATGTATGTATGTATGTATGTATCTATGTATGTATGTATGTATGTATGTATCTATGTATGTATGTATTGTATGTGTTTATATGTATGTATTGTATGTATGTATTGTATATATATGTGTATGTACATATATGTATCTTTGATTGTATGTAAATATGTATGTATGTGTGTATGTATGTTTGTATATATATATGAATGTATGTATGTATGTGTATGTACGTATGTATGTTTGTATGTTTGTATGTAAATATGCATGTATGTATGTATGTGTGTGTGTATGTTTCTACATGTGTATATGAATGTATGTATGTATGTATGTATGTGTATGTGTATGTGTATGTGTATGTGCATGTGTGTGCACGTTGGTACATTTTTATATATTTCCTATTCTTGAAAATGATTCTTGTTGAAACAAAACGATAAATCTTTACCATCTTTCTATTGCTTTTAAATGCTTATACCCCTTTCACTGTAAGCAATTACTATCATTTTGTCCCTTCTGGTGCAATCAAGTGGAGGAGGAACATTAACATGTTAGAACGCCAAACAATGGTATAAAGACCTGATGTATGTTAATCTATTCGTCAAACAATGGTATAAAGACCTGATGTATAATGTTAATCTATTCGTCAAACAATGGTATAAAGACTTGATGTCTAATGTTAATCTATTCTCCAAACAATGGTATAAAGACCTGATGTCTAATGTTAATCTATTCGCCAAACAATGGTATAAAGACTTGATGTCTAATGTTAATCTATTCGTCAAACAATGGTATAAAGACCTGATGTCTAATGTTAATCTATTCGCCAAACAATGGTATAAAGACCTGATGTCTAATGTTAATCTATTCGTCAAACAGTCCAACACAAAACTTTGAAAGACTAAATCTTTTACCTGCAAGTGATCGTCCTTCGTTATTGTTCATTTCTTTCATTTTTAGGTTTTCGTTGTCCTTTTTCCTGTTGGTGAATAGTCGTCCCTGTTGGAAAGATTGTTTCGATAAACAGTGTGGTCTTGAATGTTACAGTGACAATAATAACAATAATGATAACAAAAATAAAAGTAACAATATGATGATAATGATAAACTATAATAATAGAGACACTTTTTTTATAAAAACTGTTTTATCTTTAGGAAGAACTTTTATGTTCGAAACGTTCAGATAACTCTTTGAAAGCCTTTTACCTTGTTTTAAAACGACTTATCTCGGCGGAATATAGCAGATAATAATAAGTACTTTTCAAAAATAATTTATTCGCAAGCAAACCGTTTACTTACACGCCTGCGCACACAGCGAACCCAAATAAAGGTGATCGAGAGCTTCTGTGTTAAACATGTTTATCTTACCAGCTCAGCTGCTCTCTTCCTCTCTTCTTCTCTCCTCTTTTCTTCTTCAGCTTTTTGTAGTTCCTGGCATTGCTTCTCTTGACGCCATTGCTGAAACTTGGCCGAGAGAATACGTGATTTGATAGTAGCTTGGAGACGAACAAATCCTTTCCTAATCTGTCAAAGGAAAATTTATCGTAAAAAATATGAAGTTAAAATGGACAACTCACCTAGTCATGACAAAACGTAGAGATTTGAACACTTCATTTAGAAAACAATAGTTTTGAGGTGTTACAATTTCTTTGTTGTGAGTCTTGTTTCGGATTCCACGAGCTGTGCCCATAATAACAAGCTGCCACGTTGACGATTATCCTTTACTCGTTTAAAATACTAAAATAGTTCAAGTTAATAGTTTCCTAAATGTAAAATATTTCAAAGTGTTTTCTTGTTAGCATCTTTTAAAAGGAAAAATATTTGCAGAATTAGTTGCATTCATTCATTTTAAAGTTTTTTTCGGTTGATTGATTTATTGTTTCAAGTGGAGGTTCTTACTGAAATGAATTACGGAATCTCAACTGTTTTCCTTTTGGAGCATGGAGCCTGTGTCAGTTAACACCCAGAGCCCATTTTTCATATCTCAAAAACCTGGATACCTTATTTACAAGTAATGTTATAGAACACTCCCTTCGGGAAGTACTACCTTTGTTGGTTGTCGGCGATACGCACTGGTCGGAAAATGTGGAAAAAATTCCTAAAAAATACCTTGCACAACCCTATAACACACCTGGGAGTGTCCGCTCAAAACTAAAGGGATTAAAAGCCATTTTGTTATTTATTTCGACGGTAACCAAAATTTCTCGAGTTTAGTAACTGTTTTAGGAGCTTTTTTTTAAGCCCTAGCAGCCTCCCTTAAATAACAGATTGCTAGCTTCAACCCCTAAAAAATACAGTCATAAAATACTTCAGCTTTTGTCTAAGCGGCCTCTACACAGTACCGGATTGCTGATTTCAGTTCCTATAAAGTTACGAGCACCTCCGACCTCCAGCTGTGGGGAATATTCCCATGGGAGTACACTACGACAAACCGTCATGAACGTCTTGCGGGCGATGTATCCTCTCCATGTTTTCTGTATCAACACCGCGGAGGTGCGTATTCTGTTGTAGTGCCTGTGTCTTATGTATCGCCTGGTGGAGCGTTGGAGAATAAGGACTTGACGGAGGAGACGCTTTTCTCTTGCTTCTTCAAGAATTTCATCATGATTTTCCTTTGCAACGAAAATACAGAAAATATTTTGATTCATCAATATCATCATCATCTTTATAATTAACATCATTATCGTCTTGTGAAGATTCATCCATTCAGTATTACGATTATTTACAAAATTGTTAAACTTATTCTTGAATGTCTTTTTAAAACTATTTCTAAGCTTTCAATTACAACTGTGATCTTATTCACAACATAGTCTGTGGTGGATTGACTATTGTGGGAGTCTGGGACGGCTGATATGTCTGGCGATTGTGTTATTCTACACGGGTGGAAGATTGAATCTCCACCCATCACAGTTCAGTGATGGGCGGAGCGCCCGTATGTAGATGGCCTCCTTCACCCCGGATCGAAACTGAGCATGTCCGAACAACGTTGAAACTCAGTGGGTACCCCAACTGGATACTCAAAAACAACAATAAACAAAGGAGAAAGCCTCAAGTCACACCACAAGCGGACAAAGAAGCGACAATCACCACCAAAAACATTATGCGGTAAGACTGCCATATGTTAAAGGACTAACAGAACACTTACGTATACTATACAGACAGTATGGGGTCAACACATATGTTAAACCGTGTAAGACACTTCGAAAACTGTTGGTCCACCCTAAAAATCCTATTCCAAAGGAAAGGGTAACGGGCCCAGTCTACCACATTCCTTGCGAATCGTGCGACGCCGATTATGTTGGCGAGACTGAACGGTCACTGAAAGTCAGATTCGACGAACATCGGAGACCAAGCTCGGCAACTTCAGAGGATTCGAGGCACATAAACACAGAATGTCGAGGACACTCATTAGAATGGAGAATGCCAATATTCTTACATTGGAGACGCATTGGCTTGAGAAGGGGGTGAAGGAGTCTGTCGGCTGCGGTGGGCTCTCCCAACGATTAAAAAAATCCGAAACCTGTGCAATGAAGTAAGCTGTGTGTATTTGCAGTATAGTTCTGTTTAATTTCAATTTAACGATTGCTCAAGACTTTTCTTTTTTTGTCACGTCAAGTCTCGAGTCCATTTTATTTTCCATTTACTTTGAATATTCCAATGACATTTCCTTATCTTTTTCTTCATAACAATATTTTACCCTAACTTGGCCCCTTCTTTTGTTAAGTTTTCAATTTTATGTACAAATTTCTGTTTGTCGGTATGTTTTCACAGTCAGTAGATTTGTCTCGTTATTTCGGTTTTGTAAAAAATAACGGTTTCCGTAGCAAATATACTTTTTCTATTAAATAATCCAGTAATATTCCATGATCGTTTTTTAGAGTTCTTTACCAACTCGGCTCAGCTTCCATTGCTTCAGAAACCATATACAAAGTATTAACGTCGCAATGATTCTATCTCTTTCATGGCCGGACCATTGCGCGACTGCTTACATGAGGTAGCGACCAAAGGTTTAGGCGTGAGGCTACACATGCCGGTACATATATTTCGGGAGCAAGGATTGAGTCGATAGACTTTGACGCAGACCCAATTTTGTTCATATCGTCAGTTTTACGACTGGCCTAGCCAAGAAACTGTTCTGTAACATTTAACACTGATTCTCCTTGTGCTTACCTGTAACTGTAAATATAGATTTTTGAATTTGATATGTAAAACATTTTCCTATATTGTTGTTTTAACGTTACGATGGACACCCTTCATGGACTTGGACCCGTTCGTGTTCCGCCCATTTGGAAGGCTTAATTATATTTGTATGCTGCTTGGTTGCTATGTTATCCAAATAAGGATCAAATGAAATTGTTAGAATTAAAAAAAGTAATTTGGCAAGAGATTCAATTGCAGAAAAACAATTTTTTTTATTGTGTTGATTTTATAATCGTTTTCCACTTAAACTATTTAAATTTCTCTTCTATTTCTGTTATTTTTATGTATATTTTCTGCGGAACTAACTTTCTCTTTATTCGACGAATATATCCGTGAAAAATTGAACCTAGTTTTTAAGAACCTGTTAGGCTAAAATTTGTCAGTTAGATCCCCTCTATACAATGACCTGTTTAGCCTAAAATTTGAAACAGGTTCTTATTTTCTAAAATCTATAAAAAAAATTGTGTACACCTGGGCAAATACGTTTAGTCAACATTTTAGATCCTCTTTGGAAACAAGGCATTACAGTACATGTATGTTATGTTCTGAAGGAGGATTTCAAAATTCATGTGATCAGTACTTCTTATTATAATCATTTTTACATAAATACTTATTTGGTATGCAGATTCTATATATATAAGGAAGAGGCTGAATACCACTAAATTCTATTAGCTACAAGGCAGTTTAATTTTTTTTCTTCAGAAAGTAAGAACCTATTTAAGAACCTAAATAGCCTAAATTTGTGCTAATTACCACGCATTTGTGCAGGATACTAGTTAATTCATATTGTAAACAAATACCTTTGTAACGTAACTGTAAAGTACCGTAACTCGTCAAGTGTTGTTTTTTACGATGTGAACTTCACTTTGGACCAGAAAAGAAATTTTTGCAACATTTTTAAAACATTTGTATTCTTTATGATTTTTATCAAATTTGTGTGGTAAAGGATGTGCAACGCGATCATTGGATATACATCGTAGATTTGTTACTTAGAGAGACGCTCATTACGGGACAAGGAGAGCATCACCTTTTAGAAGACTAATTAAGCGTTTGATACATTTTTTAAAAATACATATTTCAAGTTTACAAACACGATTTAGAATAATAAAAAAAAGGAATACAATTATGGCGGGCCAGTGCAATTTTTATCGGGCCGATGGATTTCTTTTGTTACTGGCCCGGCTGGTCGGTGCTGAACAAAGTTATAGTGTCCACCTCTGGGGTTCAGTGGACTATAAAACAACACTAGCAAATGAGACCAAAATTCTCAAAGCGTTTTTTTACCCGCAGGAATATTTTCCTTGTCCCTGTTGTCCAGTCTGATTTCCCTAGCACTCTTTCTGCTATGGCCTCAGCCATGTCTCTGGGACTCCGATTCGCATGACTGATGTCTTTTGCTAACATCCAATATCTGCTGATAAACTCCTGGAACGTGTATCTCATGGAGTACCCGGACTTGCGAATCCTAAACAAGGAAAGCATAAAGAGCGCCAATTATAATATGAACTCAAACAAAGGCTTAACTGGGAAAACTTCGAATCCCTTCGTTTAAAATACGTTTTCGTTGACCAGTTATTGCTTAGTCGAATAATTTGTCTTCAGTTTCTTGGTAAATCCGCTATGATGATCACTGGTCGTGAAAGCCTCATCTTCAACATTGATTATTCTTTCTTATTAATACTATGCGCCTATCAATGATGTGCACAAGATGGGATAAACGGGACGGGGTGGCAATTTTGATCATTCTTTTTATCTCCTACTGTCGACCTTGAGTACGTTTAAGCTTTCCTTTATCACTCGTAAAGGCACAAAACTCTAGCTACTGCCCGCGAGAAATTTGACTCAAAATTTCATTTTCTCGGATAAAAGTCTCGATTACTGCGTTAGTTTACCATACAAATCAATTCTCGACTCTAAAAGGCTAGAATAGAATGTTGCAAGTTTATGAAAATGCTTAGAGCTTCCACATTAGTGAAAAGAGGAAGATCATTTCACATCTATTTTCATCACCGGCAGCACTGAACCAAATTCAGCAACTAGGCTTCCTGTGACATCGTTGACGTCGCAACGAAAAGGTATATGGTCAATGTACGTATGTCTGCAATTTCGCGCCCTTTTGTAACTGTTTTGGATTTGGCGGGAAAACACCAGACACACGTTCACAAAATTTCTAAAGTTAGCTACAATATTTTTATTTCATGTATCGTTGCTTCCTCTAAACTCGAAGATTTTTCGAGTTTGTTAGTTACTATTACGATCCATAGGAGTATTCCGAAATAATTTGCAGCTTACACTGGTCACCGTTCATTGAGTGACCTCGGAGAACTCCAAGTGATCAGTGACCTAAATCACTCCCGGGAGCAGTGCAAGTTCCCGGTTACCAGTAGTAGTACCGTTCATACAAACTCGTTTAGGTAAATCGAGTGACTTGGAAGTACTCTGAGCCGATAGCTTGACTTCGAGGGTCCTCATTGTAATCAGGGTTTACTTTATATAGTAAATACAAGATCGAAGAAGTTTGCTTCTGTATAAAGTGAAAATATTGCGGTGAAACTGAAAACGTACTAACCGTGTCGATCTGTGCAACTCACATTTTGACATTGACCATTTCTTTAAAACGACATAAGTTAATTTTAGCTCTGACACTTACCATGATTCCGATCGAGAACAAGAACGGGATTCAGACCGCGAACGAGGACGGTTACTTTCCATTTTGAAATAGCTAGCTTTTTTTTTTTCAGTTTGTGGAATTATAAACTTAATCGTAAAGACTTTGTGTCTCTTTCATATAATAGTACCATTTGAATAACCGCAGTCCACAAAAAGAACGTTTAACGTATCCGTTCTAAATGCCGGCCCACTAACGATGTGTTTAAAATTCAATATTTATGGCTCTTTATATATCGTTAATTAACTTTAACATTATTTTATTATTAGATTCTTCAGGGGTGGTTATTTTTTTAGTGGATAGGAAGTTTTAAATGGGGAATACCAGGTCTTACATGTATTGTGTGCTCACTGACGCACCGGGATCCGGTGAGCCGGGATCAATAATGGTAACCGAAGCAACTGAAATCAAATTTTTTGACAGGGCTCCTATAACTCCTATTAACTTTCATTTGTGTCATCCAGGGCCGTAGGCCAGCAGTTTTAAGCTGATTGGCCCATCTTTTATAGGAGGTGTTGAAGAACCGAATAAGGCAAAGTAAAGTTTTAAAAGTAAAACATTTTGTTTCGTACGCGTACATTTTGTTTTAGTATTTTGGGGGGAAAGGGTAAGGGAAGGGGGGGGGGGGTGTTGTTAGATTATATCTTGAAATGACTATCAAACATAAATTTAGAAACAAAACCACTTTTCCTTTGAAATAAAAGCAAAATAAGTAACCGGTCTTCAACAGAATGCCCAAAACGTGTGTTCTTGTGTACCATTTTTTGTTCAGGATTCGGTTTCATTAAATCAATCCCAAACAATTATTCAGCAATTAATAAAATGCTAAATCATGTAAGAACATTTTATTAGATACATCTAGTTCAGTAAAAAAAGTTTAAATGGAGCCTAGGGTAACAAAGCAAGAAGAAAAGTTACACAAATATGGAAATAAATAGTACGTGTAGATCAAGTTTCGTTTTGCCTTGACCACTTTTGACTTTCTCACCTGATAGTTTCCAGCATACCAGAGTATCGTAACTGTTGACAACAAAGTCGTCTGTCGAAAAGCTAAAAGTAAAAAATGCTGTCAATTAGAGTTGCTCCAAAAAACTTGAATTACAGATTACAAGCCTAGTATCAGCCATAATAACGTTTGAAACGTTTCTGCCTAAAATAATTGAAAAGAAAATATACCTCAAATCGGGGTGTAATCAAGTACCAAACATAATATGATACAACACAACACAACACAACACAACACAACATAACTTAAAATGACACGACATGAAACTACACAACACAACACAACACAACATGGCACAACAGACAATTTAACTTAATTCAAGAAAAATACAATATCTGCTTGTCGCCTTAACAGAACACAGAAGCAGCGGCACAGCATAGCATAGCACAATACAAGTCAAAATACAGTTTCTACTTGTCGCCCGTTATATTATAATTAAAGTAAATGTTGTGCAATGAACACCTTACCATTGGTCTCTTGTGATGGTTGGGTTTGATGCATCTGACGAAAAACGGATGGCAGTTTAACAAGATCTTCATCAGCACATCCAAAGACCTTCGAAATTGAACTCCCAGGGTGGGAGAACGTTTCCTTGTTTCTTCACCCTAATTATACAACAATACTTGTAAAGTGGAAAATAAATTCCATGCAAACAATATTGGTTTTAACAAAATCAGCAAATTCGTTACAAAAGACTGAAGGAAATAAAAATGGTTGACATCTTAAAATTACGAATTATTGAAGACAGAGTCATAACGTGAGCCGAGAGCAAGAAGCAGAATAGCTTAAGCAAAAAAAAAAATTCAGAATTAGCACATTATAAGCGATTGAGCAGTAGATAATGGACAGAATCAACACATTATAAGCGATTGAGCGGTAGATAAATGGACAGAATCAGCACATTATAAACGGTTGACCACTAGATAAATGGACAGAATCAGCACATTATAAACGGTTGACCACTAGATAAATGGACAGAATCAGCACATTATAAACGGTTGACCAGAAGATAAATGAACAGAATCAACACATTATAAACAGTTGACCAGTAGATAAATGGACAGAATCAGCACATTATAAACGGTTGACCAGAAGATAAATGGACAGAATCAACACATCATAAACGGTTGACCAGAAGATAAATGGACAGAATCAACACATTATAAGCGATTGACCAGTAGATAAATGGACAGAATCGACACATTATAAGCGATTGACCAGAGGATAAATGGACAGAATCAACACATTATAAGCGATTGAATAGTAGATAAATGGACAGAATCAGCACAATATAAACGGTTGACCAGTAGATAAATGGACAGAATCAATACATTATAAGCGATTGACCAGTAGATAAATGGACAGAATCGACACATTATAAGCGATTGACCAGAGGATAAATGGACAGAATCAACACATTATAAGCGATTGAATAGTAGATAAATGGACAGAATCAGCACAATATAAACGGTTGACCAGTAGATAAATGGACAGAATCAGCACATTATAAACGGTTAACCAGTAGATAAATGGACAGAATCATCGCAGTATAAGCGACTGACCAGAAGATAAATGGACAGAATCAACAGATTATAAGCGATTGACCAGTAGATAAATCAGTGCCCAGAATTAACTCATGATAAGCGGTTGAACATTAAATACCGTAAAAGCTCTAATAAGCCCCGGGTGGGGGCTTAATTATTTTCAGGTCTTCCAGAGGGGGTTGGGCTTATTAGAGTGTGGGGGGGGGGGCTTATTTAAAGCTCACTGGAGGCCAGACGGAGTCATTATTTTTTTAGAAACGTCACCCAGCTTTAATGAATATGAAGCACTCTACATCCCTTCCGTGCTAAAAACATATGATATTCATAATTTAAACAAATACAAGTTTTGAATACAAGCATATTTCATACTGAAACGCTACCGAGCCCAACTAAATAACAATATCTAACAACAAACAAAACATGATTCTTCTAACGCCATATTTTGCCGTGTTTGTAACCTCGACATGTTTTTTTTCGGGGGGAGGGGGGCTTATTAGAGAGGGGAGCTTATTAGAAACTCGAAGCTCTAGAGGGGAGGGGGGAACCTATTAGAGAAGGGGGCTTAATAGAGAGGGGGAGGGGCTTATTAGAACTTTTACGGTAAATGGCCAGCATAATACACCTACAACACTCTCACCGCCGAAATGTTTTGTATCGATTCAATATTTGAGTTCTGTAATCAATCTCGTCAGCATTAGCGTCAGAGCTCAGTTTTTTAAAAGTTTGATATTCCTATTTGGAAATTTACACGCTATTTGATGATGTGCCAGGGCGATTTGACTACCTGAAGAGCGATCACATGAAAACTCTGTTTGGAAAAGCCAAGGGTTAAGTAAAAACAAAGAAAGAAAACCATTACACTGAATCTGTCCTTCAGATGTATCACTTTCGATTAACTGACTGAGTGGTTCTCTTGGGAATCTTTTCAATGTTTCTATGGATTGTTAAGAAAAATCAGGAAAAAATTACAGCAGGGACAAGTACCTTGTTTCACTTTTGTTTTCTTTGAGATTTTATGCTTTGTTTTTTAAATTTGCAATTTCCTTTTGTAAAAATAAAATCTATTGAAGACTTGTTAACTTACCATAGATCTTTCCTTGCTAAACAGTTTCATCAGGAAGGATATTTTACTGTTGCTCACCAAGTCAATAAGATCCGCACTGAATATATCTTTATTCTTGTCTAATATTCCTGGGGTTTTGATAAACAGACGTGTTAATAATAGTAAGATAGAGACGGGGAGAAGAGACAGACAGACAGAGAGACGGACAGACAGACAGAGATAGAATATATATAGAGAGAGAGAGACACACAGAGAGAGAGAGAGAGAGAGAGAGAGAGAGAGAGAGAGAGCCACAGACGGAGAAGGGGGAGAGATAACGGGTATAATAGGTAAATAACTTCATGGCTTTGACCTAATTTGGTTGTATTGATTTGTGAGACCAAGACGACGTGTTAATGACGTCATGAATGCACGATTTAACGTCACAAGGAAAAACGAGTAGTGTACAATCCCGAAGTCACTGCAGTGCTATTATTCCAATAGATAAAAATAGATCTTATTCAACCATCAATTTATGGTCGGAAATGTTTGTTGCCATTTTTGTAGCAAGCTAAAAGTGGCTCAATCAAAACATTAAAACCCCCAAATAATGTGGTGCTGTCGGCATGACTGCGTGAAAAACTTCATTAGACATAAGGTGTCTGGTCAAACGAGGTTATGTTATCCGTATTAACGAAAGTAGGAGTCCACAGTAAAATTTACGTAGAGTGGGATCCAGCTGCGATGATTTACATGCGTACCCCATACCCCACTTTTTGGATTCAAGCGCAATGTGCGACGCAATTCCTACTGACCCTGGGTATCGTAGTAAACAGTCCCGGCAAAATGAACGACACCAAACATAGTGGCAACCTGCGATTTAGGCTGAATGTAATATTTGTTGTGGCCGTGATGAAGAGTGAGCTTCTCGAGGAAAGTGTCATCCGTTCCCTGTAAATACATAATGCAGACAGTGTAACAACAAGGTTGCAGAAACTGGCCATTTTACCCGAAGTTCAAAATCATTCACTTTATATACAAGAACACAATGGATTTAAAGCTAGAAATCGTCAAGTGAGTGGTTTTAGATTGTCAATGAAGAACAACATTATAATACCGCTAACAATTTTCGGATATTTATATTAGTTACCATGGGAAATCGGCTTTCCTCGTCAAGAAGAGCAATGAAGTTCATCCGTGCCCTGGAGAGCATGTCCACAACTTCCTCGTTGTCAGTGAACTCAACGTACTGCCAATCAATTCCCTCTTTGTTGTACTCCTCCTGCTCCATCTTAAACATATGTCCAACGAAAAACTGCTGCAAATTCTCGTTTGCATAATTGATACACAATTGCTCGAAACTGTGGAAAAGGATTGACAGTTTAGATAAAAGACTGTAACAGTAGCACTATCTGATCTACACTGTTACCGGACTGAAACAATTGCCTTGTTAATGAAACGTTCGCAGTCATTGACCAAACGTTTGAAACAAAGAAATAATAATTAGCATGCTTTTCTTAATATTTTCCATTGTTTTAAAGCAATAAAACAATGTATCTGATGAGTTTGTAAAATACCGAGAACCTGAGCGGTGACCAGGAAGAACAAGAAGCAAATCCTTTTTGAGAGAAAGGAACCGAAACCAAGTTTTCTATTGTTTGTGTATCATCTTTGTGAGTGGGCAAATGAAACATGACGTCACGCATGTAAATATTGTGAAAGAAGTGGAACAGCGCTCGTGTTGTCTTACATTTATTTTCTAACTCGGATTTGAAATAGTTGGAATATAGCTATGGCAACCTATAAACAATGTACTCTTTTTACACATTACCTGTTAATCGTCAGGTTTTCAAACCCATAAATATCGAGAACACCTATACAAAGGCGATAGGTGGATTCAACCTAGAAACACAATATACGAGTCAGTGTCAGTCAGTGTACTTTGTGATTCTATGTGTTAGAGTAACTACGTTAACAGACTAAAAAGAAAATTCGTTTTACTCTATTTGTAATTCATGTTTGTTTTCAAATAACTGTACCATTACAACGATACGCTTTGATTTTGCAGTAGCAATCAGTCAATCAACTTAGTGTGAGAATCATGATACTTAGCGGTTTAAATTGGGATAACTTTACTATCTCAACCATTAACCAAGTGGAAAGCAAAGTTGTTAAAATTATCCACTTCAGTTGGCTATTCACAAATGAGTCACGAGAGTAATTGGTTCATTCGAGCACAGATCCAGTAGAGATTTAGCTTTGAAAGGTTTACAAAGCATACCACTGATTTGTTGATAGTAGAATTAATCTTATCCACAATCCACACAAAAACTCGGCCATAAATCCCCTTGACAAAAGCGTCTCTTATATTAATGGCCAGTGCGCTGCTCACAGGAGAGTAGATGGTTTCACCAGAGGCAAAGGTCGATTTGCTGGTCAGCACCTGCTGCAACTTGGTCAGCGGTACCTGTGGATTATTTTGATAACACGACGATCAATCTTTTAAGGCAGCAATTCTCGATGTTTCTAAAATAAAAGTTTTATTTAATTTTTTTTAAATTTCTTAACTGTTTTAACTTGGCTAGAAATCTCTTACCTGCAATAAATCAGCTGCCAGCTGCGATGCACCGTTATCATCGATTTGACAAGAATCCAAATTGTTCTCGTTCAGATCTGAAATGTTTGGCAAGGTTACTATGTTTTCACTTTTTTGTTGCCCAGTAATAGTAATAGTAATAGTAATAGTAATAGTAATAGTAATAGTAATAGTAATAGTAATAGTAATAGTAATAGTA
>JANRMR010207919.1:0-18362 GCA_025434825.1 Bergia sp. 'catenularis'
TACATTACATTACATTGCATTGCATTGCATTACATTACATTACATTACATTACATTACATTACATTACATTACATTATATGACTTAGACTTTATTTTTAGCACATCGAATGCTAATATCTCCGACATACAACAAAATGATTACACAACTCTATGATTGAAAAAGATTCTGCGAATACGTGCATATCAATAGATAAAGCTCTTAACTCTTTTTTTATTAGAATGGCAAGTATTTCTGCAGTTCTCACATATCCAGTAATAATCTATTCCATAAGGTTGCTGCATAAAATATTGCACAAAACGGACTTGTGTTTACCTCATCGATACTGAATTGCGCTTCAAGATGTTGGTTCTTGCTAATGAAGATTGTTTAGTCATTAAACAATTTTAGTTATACTTTAAGAAGGAGTTGGAAAATCATAATAAAAAAAGCTTGGAGAACGCCTGCTCATTTCTCTGAAAAACAATATTTCGCGGGTTGAAAGGCGTATTTTACACTTTTTGAAAGTTTATTAGGGCGGAGTGCGCGATCGATATAAAGATCATTGATGTTTTGGAAAACAAGAGCAAGAATGCGTCGTTATTCGCAGTTCGTCATTTGCTTTAAACAAAGTCGTTTCATGCTTATTGCATCGTGAAATGTGGGCAAAGGGAGCTGAAGGAGGCATCTGAATTGGTTGTAACTTCTAGAATAGTAGGTTTGGTAACTCGTAATATCTTTAAGTAGTAATCAACTAATATATATTTGGATGTGAAATGCTTTTGATTGATATGCGACATGTTTCACAAGATCTATAACAAAGTCATATCAGCAGAAACAACATTTCGCTGTATGTGGGCTATGACTGTACCGTCTCTACCTTGACAGAGATCCCCTTTAATAAAAACCCATCGTCTTCGGCCACTGCTTCAGTTGCTGCCTCCATTGCCAACACCGGTTTCCATAACCTGACATACTGGTCAACACTACCGTACGTTGGCCTGGACGCTTTCAAGCGAGCAATTTCAGCGAAGCACTCCCGCGGATACCTGAAAAAGAAAACACTCACCATACTGCAGTTTTGCTTTTTTGAGTGGCCAACATAACGGAAAAAGTTATGTTCCGTTGTTTGGCCTAGGTAGCCTTTTAGTACTGTTACCAACCAACTAGGTCATTGCCTTTCTTTCAAGACATGTGTGAGTTCTTTTACGTTCCATTTCCAATTGAGGGATTAGATCAGCAGCTAATGTCACTGACCATGGACGGTGCTTATAAAGAAGGTCTCCTTTTTAAGATCAGGGGTTTAGCCCAGGAACGTAGGTGGCCAATCAGACCTAACCGAGCCGCAAAATCACGCTCACACTACAAGTTCCCTTGCTTTTAAGGGGGCCATTTGTATCACACTTATGTATAAAAACTTTTCGCTATATTTATTTGCTGCAAAATATGTATGCATTTAATTTTTTTTCAAATAAGTAACTTGTTGCCATAGCATAAAGTTGTCATATGAATATATGCAAAACTTTCCTTTGAGCGGCGTAAACTCGTTTATGTTAATCAAGAGGGACGAACTACATAGAAATATATGTTTCGTATTACCTGTGATGCTCAAGACAGAGACTCATGTCTGGCGTAAGGTTCAACAGTTGAATATCAGGTGTCTTTAGCCCTCGGTCCATACGCGTGGACAGCTGTACGTGCATTACATCAAACCGGCTGATAGTTAAGCATTTGTCATAAAAGTGGCCAACATCGTTTGACTCAGGGGTGGTTGCCATCGGTTGGACGTCATTGGCGTGAGGGTGTTTGTACAAGGCCGCTCTTACTGTAAGGGGTTTGCCCGGTTTGCCTCTGATGGCCCTTGTTGAAAAATCAAAATGGTATGTTTAACATCAAAATAAACTAGACTCACAATGACATTTCGAACTTACGTTCCTAAGCTAAACAGAGTTTGCTAATTACAATAACGTTCAGCAAAAAGTTCATGATATAGTCAAGTTTAATTCTGTATCTAAAGCCTTGTATCTTAAAATACTAGTCCGCTTTAATGTCATATTTAGTTACAGTCAATTAATACTTCATTCAACATGCTCAAACAACTCTTAACCAAAACATAGCCACAATCTTAAAACTACAAAGTTCTGCAGAGTACGCTTCTCAAGTTTTTTCCCTCGACTGAGTTAATGCAATAAAATTTTTTTGCAGTTCGGTGTTTCCGTTCGATCACTCTGCCTACATCTCTTTCTAAAGGGGACCAAAAATTCGGCTGCGCTACATGATCACATAAGAATCCGTACGTCTAACCAAGAGTTGTAATATTTTACAAACCTGAAACGTGTTCAACCAAAAATTGCCCCATATGAGACTCTCAGACCCAAGCTATTATCATCACTAAGCAAATACAGGCCTTTCTCAAAATTTTTAAAACAAACAATAAAACACTGGATATTCATTACCAGCTAAGGAATGCTTACGTGTCATGATCTTCCGCCTGGCAATCTTGAATCCTCTTGATAATTTGTGCCAGCTCAACTCGATCTTCCGCTTTGATTGCCTGAAGAATTTCCATCCACAATTTTCTGTCAAGATGAATGGTAGCAGTTCTTTTGCTGACTGCTGACAGCATATCTTTCACTTGGGATGTATCTTGCCTGAGGTTTGTCGTTCTCTCACCCTCGGTTGGCGCTTTGTAGATTCTGAATCTCCACCTCATAGTTGTTTCTGCTCCTCCTTCTTCAGTTTCTACCTTCACCACTGGCCCCATGTGGCTGAACTGCAGACGTTTCTGCTTACCGCTGAGATGATCATCCTCAGGATCCGCTATATGCAGAGTGATTGAGCGATCATCGATGGTGTCAACAAATACGCGAGTGATGTGACTCCTCTTGCCAAGTTGGCTGGCCAGAACAACACGCTTGCATTCCTTGTCAAACTTCCTGCCATTTTCACTAAAGAACGTGAAGCGGCGGCAAAGTCTAGAAACCTCCTCTGGGGGATATCTCTCGTTCACATCAGTGTCGCGTGACAGCATGATGATGAGTAAGCGATGTACCAGGATATCGCTATATCTCCGGATCGGTGATGTAAAATATGTGTAGTAAGGGTGTTCTCTTTCACCGAGAGATGCGTGACAAACCTCCTCCGACAAATGCTCTCCTCCACAAACGAACTGTGACTTTGCCTGAATACGCCTCCAGTGACTTGTCGCAACGGCTAACTGTGGGTGATTATTCTCATCACAGAGCAACCTCTCAACTCTTTGAATGTCTCCTTCCTTTGTGTACCGACAGATGGCAGACCAGGTTTGCTCTTGAAGAATTATGTTCTTTTCTTCAGATTCTTCATTACCACAACTACTTGTTACTTTAGCATGTTTCATGCGGCTTGGTAATGACAGTGAACAATCTACGATTTTCTTGTCTCGCTGCAGCCACTCTTGAACTCGAAGATCTTTTGGGGGAAGTTGGATTCGCAATGGTGCAATCTGGGGCATGGATTCCTGAAGACGTCTAGCCACTGTCATGTTAGCCAAGATCATCATTTCTTCCACCAGCTCTTGAGCTTCCGCTGTGTCCTCTTCTTGATCCACAAGTCGGCTTAGAGCTGCATCACCCAAACGCCTTTTCCTTCTCTTCTGGGCAAGGCCATTGAGGACTAAGAGGTCTTCTTTCACAGAATCAGTAACATTTGCCCCAGATTCACCAGCAACTCTCGTTATGATGCTTTGCACCGTTGTGTAATCCAGGCGAAAATGAGAGTGCACCACTGTTCTACGAATTTCCGGCTCATCAACTAACTCACCATCACCATTCAGAGTGACGAAAACGGAAACAGCAAGGCGATCTGTGTCTGGGAGTAGACTGCAGAGGTTTTCACTCAACTGTGGCGGAAGCATCGGGATGCATGTTTTGATGTTGCTACTGCTGCCTAGATTGTCTTCGGAACAAGAATCGCTGCTCTTTTTTGTCAACGGTGGGTAGTAGGACGTACATCTAGTGCGCGCCTCTTTATCGAGTTCTGTGTTTGGCTGAACGAAGAAGCTTGCATCAGAAATGTGCACACCAACTTTATAACGATCACTGGGAAGCACTTCAATACTGAGAGCATCATCCAGGTCTTTTGAGGTTGGAGAATCAATTGTGAAAACGTTGTGTAAAATCTTCCCACGAAGGCAGTATTCATTGTCCGGAATGCGCCACGTGACTGGGTATTTCCTGTTCACTTCTTTTAGGGTTTCTTCTCTAAATACTCTCCTAACCCCGTGTTCAGCAAAGAGTACATCCATGCTGTCGTTAAGGTTTTCTCCTGTCTTGATCGCCTTGACAACAATGCCCAGTGGGTATGCACAGTCTGGCCTCCACTGTGCAAAAAAAAAGGTATGATAAAATGTATCCACAAACAACAGTTAAAATTAAGTCAAGTCAATTACTGTTTTGTTTTGTTTCCAATACTGTTGAATTGATTCCAATTACCTGTAAGAGCTGGACCACAAATAGATAGTTTCCACTGAGCACCTTCTCCCGTTTCATCATCCGCACCTTAGTTGCTCTTCCATCACGACCCTCCTTCTTGTAGATTGGCAAATCATTGCAGCTTTTGTCCGTTAGGTTCACAATTCTGGTTACCGATTTATTGATCGGCTGCATGAGTGCTGGGTTGTCAACTTTAGCGAAACAGACATACTGTCTTTCATGGGGACTAATGATGTGTTGCAGAACACCTGTGAATTAAGTTAATTCTGGAATTCAGAATTTGTAACTATCAGTCATCTATTTATTATTGAATAATTGCACACTTGGCATGGCGTGTAATTTAGTATACACTGATTTTGATGTTTGGTGATGGTTTTGGAGTAAAAGTAAATAAACGTAAACTACTCCAAGTGATCGGACATTCGTCACGCTCTTGGAGTAAGCCAATCAGCGCGCGCTTTAAGGTCTACCAAAAAGGCACCATCCCAGAACGCGCTACGAGATTAGTAAAGATTACTGTTGTTTCTCATTTTGCTAAAGAAACGAATTCCGTAAATAGAAATATTAAACAGAACAATTTCAGGCAATTACATTTAGTAAAGAAGTTGCCTTTTAGCCCATCTACAACAATAACTGACAAATATATTCAAGGATAATATGAGTATGACTATCTTAAAACCAACGACTGAAATTTAAAATGGCGGACATTTTGAGACCAAATTGTGCACACGCAGTTTTCTGGGATGGTGCCATATGATCAATTCAGTCAGACGTTCCTAGCATGCAAGAGCCGATCATCTGGTTTGGAATCCCAATTCTCGGAGCAATTTGTCATTTATGGAGACTAAACAGTCGGTAAGTTCCCTTTTCGACATTCATTTTTTAGTAGTGGAAAACATCAGGTGGCGACGAAGATTTTCCTACAAATGTTCCTTGTGCCTTACAAAACGCGCCATATGGACGTGATTTGTCAAATGAATATTCGATAAATAGATATGGTGAGCTTGCCCTAACAGAGTCACATTAATTTTGTGGGTTTTTTTTAAAAAAAACATCCCATAAAACAGAAGGAACGGGTGTGGCAGCTATTTTATCTATTTCATCACCTTTAATATCATCCGCATGAACACTTTACTCACCTACAACTTTCCCTTTAATAAGGCTTGTTTTAGGTTCGCCATCAGTAGCCTCGTCTCTTGGGATGTTCTCCATTACCACTGTGTCCCTGTCAAATGCCTGTCTTACATAGCCTTTAATCTGTTCAAAAGTTGAAAAAACGTTACTTTATTTCTGTTTAAGAATTTGTTTTGAAAAACCTCCGATGGACTCTACATACGTTTCGTAACTGATAATCTTCTAGAGACTTCATTTTTTTCCTATTCAAGCTGTATTATTTGTAATACCTGGATACTCTTGAACATGCAAGTTAAATGACATCACGTCTAAAACAGCACACGATAGTGTTTGATGTAAGTCACATGCGTATTTATTTATTTGTTTATAACAATATTTAGTCAGGGTGCTCTCTCACATAAGTGATTTTCAGAGAGGTCCTGAGTTAAAAACATATTACAAATATCAATTAAAACCGAAAATAAATTACAATGTTTTAAAATCTGACAATAGCATGCAATTAAATATCACTTATTTACAATATCTAATTAATTTGTTCTAAATGTAAAATATGCAAGATAACACGGAGTCTGAAGGTATAAAAATGTAAAAAGTTAAAAGGAATTACAAGGTATTAAAAATAATTATAAAAATTTGACTTGAACTCTTTTATGGTTTTACATGATTTTAATTTGTCGTGTAATGCGTTCCAGTCATTGACTGCGTGGTAAGCTAGTCTTGTTTTTATTTCTAGTGTTATAATTGTGTGTTTCTCGAAACGATTTCAAGTTTAAGTATTTAGCCAAAAGACACGCAAAATTATGTTTGATTTATGTAGCCCCATCTGTTTTTTATCTGTCCATCTGTAAAAACAGTAGGCAACACAGTCACAGCAAAATAACCTCCGTTTTAACAGCAAATTTTTTCTCCAGATTCCTTCCATTAAGACATGACCATCTTAAGTGACAGCAATTTAAGCTACTGCACCCAAACTATAGAACGGCCTTCCTGCTGAAATATAACAACTTTTGAATTGATTTAACTATAAATAATTATGATCACTTAATGTAAGTAATCATAACTGGAATATTTTTATATTCAGCGTTATTTGTAAAACTTTATCGTAAGGTGCATTTGAAAACTTCATGTTAAAATTTATTTCATTTATTTATCGTTATTATTATTATTATTATTACTATTATTATTGTCATAAATAAGTAAGTAACGAATTTGTTAATTGAAGCTAACATATGACAGTATTATAATTACTGATGAACCACTGGCCCTCTTGATAGGTAGTTTAACTATTAATAAACGATACTCTGGTTGCTGTGTCTACTGCCCAGCTGTACATTACGATGCAGCCTTTATCTGAATATAAAATATGTCTAAATTCATACGCTGCGGCTTTATGTAAACTATAGTTTTAAGAAATGATTAACGAGGTTAACAAATGTCTCTTTAATCACTATGAAAAGAAGGACGTGATCAAGACGAACTTGTTTCCTTAATCCTTAATTTCTGACCTTGCTACTGAACACGATGCAGAATAATTTTCTTAACACTTCAATATTTATTAACAACTAAAAATAAGTGGCAGGAATTGTTCAAGAATATAAATAAATGTTAGAATCATCCGGCGCTCAAACGGTTATTATCAACTGTGCAGTAAACCCCAAAACACTGAACAAGAGTGCACATGGAACAAGTTAAGAAAAGTTTTTCAATAGATTTATTTTTAAATTTAATTTAGCATCGTAAGTGTAATTGCTTACCATTTTTCTCACTTGGAAATTTCATATGTGTTTATCAAATCAATCAAACAAAGACGAATTAATATATTATTATTATTATCCTTATTTTTATTAAATCTGTAAGCTACTGCAAATTGTTACATGTTGACTCTGTATGTATAAAAATGAATAAAAATGTAAATAAAGTCAGGTGTTCACTAAATATTCAAGGTGTTTCAATATTTTGAACTTCTAAATAACCAAACTACGCAATATATTTACAAGGACATACACAAACAGAATAAGTGGTTAGGTACAAAACTTGTCATATATATATATACTATTCTATCTTTTTAAAATCTAGACACTATAAAAACATATATATCATTTTGTTAACACAAAGAACAGCCTAAAAAATTAGAAATATCTAACTTACACTAAATAAACTTGCCGATACTCAAGTCGATTTAATAATAAAAAAACATTAGTACCTGAATATCAGGAGTAACGGTGTCTGCGACCTCAGCGTACGCCGTTCGCTCTTGACTGATGCGCAAGCTGCAGGCGATGTACTTGGAAGGTTCGTCTCTCAACAGCCGCCGCAAAATCTCGGGCTCAACGTATTCCTGATAGTCTGACGTCGCTATGAGACGACGTGTTTCTCCGGAGTTTGTAGTATTGAATCCCAAGTTAACAAGACGGATTTCTATGCGCCCATTTACTTGTCTAAAAAATCGAGAAAGTAACGGTTTTTTTTACTTCGTCACTGAGGTGTAGTTATCTGTGCCTACTACTAAGTATCTCCCTATGATCTTCATTTGCTAATAAAAAAAAATGTAAGGACAAATTACTCCATAGTTCAACAGATTACTTCCATAATAGCCAATGGCACGTTATTCCATAATTTTATCTGGTATCAGCCTATGAACTGGTTGTCCGAGTGAGAAGAAAAGGAAAAAAGTGAGGGGCGGAGGGGGGGCAGAGAGAAGGAGAGAGAGAAAAAGAGACCCTTTTTTTTCTCCATCCCACTTTTCCCCTTTTATACCGATCGGAGATACTGTTATAACAGGCTACCCGGTAATTTCGCAGTTAATCTGAAAATTAACATTTGAAATTACGGATTACTCCATATTGGATGTCAAATTCAGTAAACTATATCGAAAATCGTCGGGTGTCGTGCATTGAAGTGTAAAAGGTACTAAAGATACAAGTGTTAAATGGGTCTCAAATTATAATAAAATATAATCAAATGATAGACTCACGATAGAAAGGATTAATTTACTTGTCTTTTATCAAAATTATTGAACACTTCAAACTACACCACCAATTGCAAAACACGTTAAGAACGAAATGACAGTTCCAATAGCGCAGGCTCTAAGTATGTTCTTATTTGAATCTTTCTGGTCATTGTTTGAAAAACGTTCGGTTTTGAGCTGTAAATAGAGTTGTAAAACTGTATTTTATGAGGGACAATATCATAACATATTGCAAAAATTAATTTTAATTCGCGTTTCCTTTGCACTCGTGTAGTCGTGGTAAAAAACTATGCCAACCATATTAAACGCATTAAAGCAATGTCTCAAAGTTGTACCTGATTTCATAGTCGGCATCGCAACTCATCCGGCCAAAAGATGTCTTCGCTACAGCGCTAGCAAATGTTTTCATGCCTGGGTCTCTGGGTGTCGGTACAGTACAGGCTTCAAGGGAAGGGAACTCATCTTTTACTTCCAGTTTCTTCTTTTTCTTGTCTTGCTTAAGGGTTTCGATGCACTTTCTTACATAAGCTCTGATGATTTCGTCCATGTACTTTGGAAATACTGTGGCATCCTCAAACATTTCTTCGTTAAATTCCAAAGTTCCCTCAGATAATATTTCAGAATCTTCTTCCGTCTCTTCCTCTGCGTTATTTTCGTCTTCACCTTGATTCTCCTCTTCGTCCGATACGACAGTAGAAATGTCATCGTTTTCCAATGTTAAACTGTTAAATAAATAATAACGTTGAAGTAAATTGCAAGAACCTTGACAACAGGTAGACCAGAACTAGAATGGCATCACAATTTGATTAGCAGATTTTTGATTTAAGAAGTAAAGTAAAGAGATAACTCATGGGGTTACCTTGTTGCTATGCCATCCCTACTATTCTGCTCGAGATCGCTTAAACTTCCCAAGGAAGATCTGTCGCTACTCTGCTCCGCTGTAGCAACCTCAGGTTCAATCTTGGCGCTTTCCTCCTTTTCACAGTGGACCTCTACATTATCCGAAGGCACAAAAGCAGGAGCGTCTGGATTTAGCTGTGGAGTGCCATAGTGTTCAAGGATCTCCCTCTCCAGCTCTCTCACACTGGTACCATAGAGACTCCCTCTATCACTGCACCTCTTGATGTAGTCTCTCCATAACATCCGACATTCGCCAACAGTACAAAGGGAAACTGGATCGCCAACAACTACTAATAGTGATCTTGCTCTCGTCATGGCAGTGTTTATCAATTTCGGGTCCGAAAGGAACTCAAAGTAGAGTTTCGCGTCTGCTTCCACGGACTTCACTGCATCTTCCAATGGCTGACACGTGCTTGCAGTGCGTACAGTACTGATGAAAACTGCCCGGAACTCCTCACCTTAGGAAATAGATTGAACTTGACTTAAAATGTGGACAAAGTGATATAATTAATGTGCTTCTTGTTTTTTAACTTGAGAACAAGCCTATGCCTCATACATGTACTTTACTACAAGTTGCTCTTTACTGGAATTTAATAACAACAGCGAGAAATAGACCTTTTCACGGTTCCTGAAAAGTAACCAAGTCTTTGTCTGGCATCGAGGCGAAGGTTGACTTGGCATTGATACAAACCCTCCGTACCTTTGACGTACAAATCAGTGTTATTATTATGCTAACCAGTTTAAAATCTCTAACAATTAATACAAACCCTCCATACCTTTGACATACAAATCAGTGTTATTATTATGATAACCAGTTTAACATCTCTAACAATACAAACCCTCCGTACCTTTGATATACAAATCAGTGTTATTATTATGATAACCAGTTTATCATCTCTAACAATACAAACCCTCCGTACCCTTGACATACAAATCAGTGTTATTATTATGCTAACCAATTTGACATCTCTAACCACGCAAGGTCAACGTTCGCCTTGAAGCCAGACAAAGGCTTGGTTACTTTTCAGGAACCGTGAGAAAGGTATATTAACACATGGCGGCTTGAAGCTATGAGTTTTTATTTAGAGTGGTAAAACAGTGTTATTTTTATCCATATAGATAAATATACGAATTTTCGTATATTATCGAAATGATTTTAGAAAGCTGTTTTACAAGCTACGAATTTTTTGAAAGTCTTTGGAAACTGTCATAAATCTTCCAGAAGTTTCAAAAATTTTCGGAATTGGTCAAAAAGCTCTTAGATGGCTATTTACGATTTTTGACAACTTTAGGTAAATCCGTTTAGGAACTTTTCTTCAAAATAGTGGGGATAAAGATCAAAACTTGTACTGAGCTGCTAAAAGCTGGCAACAAAGGTAAACTCAAGGAGATAACCAGTAACATTCATTTCCTTAAAATGTAGATAATATTGAAGTGCTTGCTAAAAATCTTCGACGTTTCGGAAGTGACTTCTTCCTTCTTCAGGGAGAAAAGAATTAAAACCCCAGTTACGTTGTGTAATAAAGAGACAACAGAAGAAACCAAATCATGATGATATAGTACCTTCATGGCACAAGGAAATGCTAAATAGCACACACAACAGAAACATTTTTAAGTCAGTGCCAACTGTAATGCTATCTACATGTTACCATAATCACATTTTTAAACATAATTATTGTTTAGTTTTATCCTGCCTCTAACCTTGGACATTATGGATTGTGTCAACAGTAACTTCTTTCATCCGTTCCTTTCTTAAGGCACCACGGATCGCTTGTACCTAGAATATGTAGTTTTAGTAGCATTTCTTTATCACGATATATAAAGAAAAGATTCTACCATACAGTGAAACGCTTCAGTATCAAAAAAATATTTTACCACATAAGACGGAAAAGCTAAAAAGTACCGAAAGAGTTTACCTGGATCAAGATAATAGTTTCTTATTGTCGTAATACTCAACCGAATAATTAGGTTTTGTTGTTCCAGGTTGCAAAACTAAAATTCAATATTGTAACCGTCATCAAAATTCATGAGGCGAAGCACAGTAGCCCAGTGGTACCCAAGGCGCGAGCTAGTAGGGGTGGTGGTATTGGTGGTCGTGGAGGTGGGGTGAGCCGTCATGTTGACAGGTTGCTTCAGAAAATGTTTTCAATTAAATTAAACGGAAATAGCATTTTCTGAATTCCGAAAGCATATTTGAAAACGTCAAAAAGTAGTTTGTCAAATCTTGTCAAATCTCTCAACTTGTTCTAAAGTTCTAAAAATCATCCCTTTTAGAATGCAAGAGAACATCTCCACGAGCTCCATTTCACCTAACACCGTAACCCTTCAATAATGATAAACTGAAAAAAAACATCCACAATTAATTCCTATAATAAGTCACACACTGACGCCTTACGATGGAAGCAGTTTACGCAGTGTTTTGTTGCTTTCCCTTGACATTAAACCAACAGTTAACCAATCGATTTATATTTGAAAACAAAAAACATGCAAATCACTTTTTATATCAGTTTCCTTGATTTGGAAATTAAGCATTTTGAGGGGTGAAGGGGGTTTGCTTTGTTTGCATGTATGTTAAAAAATTTTAGCTTTTTAGCTCAGTTTTGCCTTTGCTTTGTCATAATCAAGACTGGCTTGGTTAACTTTAGTTAATCGATCTGTCGAGATTTTCATTTAGAAGAGGACATAATCAGTCCGCAAAAAACCCCTTATAAATTTTCACAGCTAGTTAATTTTAAAACTACTATCCAGTGGGGGAGGGGGGGGGATTTTTTCCTGAGGATCAACCGGCCTAAATATTAACCAGAAGCACAAAAAGAGTTAGATATTTATGAAGTCCCGGTTGTTCAAAGACTGGAAAGCGTTATCAATTGAATAAATCCACATGCGGTGGTAACAATGACTTGTACCCAGTCGTTTTTACAAGGAGCTCAGGGAGCAAAGGGAACGCTTCTTCCCTTCCCACAATTCTCCACGCGCATCTCACTTTCTCTGGCCCCATTTTCCCTCAGACGACTGAGCACGAGTCAGGTGGTAACATGTACGTGTTAACAATACTGGTCGTTTTACACACTGAATAAGGACAAATACTTATCCACTATTTGAATCACCGGGCCTGGTTGAATATCATTAGTTATGTTGGATAAAGTTACGACATTTGGGTTGTACCTGTAACCTGTATGCAGCAAGTACAGCAATCTGCTTGAGGTCTTTGGGGCCCCACACGTCTGGCCAGTCCTCAGCCAGCTGTACAACGCGTTTAACAACCTCCGACACTTCAGCAAGGTTTAGGTAGGAGTGGTCCTGTTCTTTCCTCTCCAGACCCCTGGCTGAGTAGAATACCAGAGGACCTAACCTCGGATGTGCGAGCTGAATGAATACGAACGTTGAGTGACATGTAAAAGTTTTGCTCTACAAGCAATCTAGAAGTAATTTTACTGGTTCGTTTTTAACAATCAACATTCACAGGAGTTAAGCAGTTACATTTCTTGCGTGTGTTGGTTACACACTGCGAATTTGTTAACAAGAGTTGTAGCAATAAGTACTTGAAAACACAAAAATATTGATTGGGAAAATGGTAAAGTCTGTGTGGAACTCTATTCAGGCTGACGACTACGACAACGACCATGACCATGACCGTGACCGTGACCGTGACCTTGACCGTGACCGTGACCGTGACCGTGACCGTGACCGTGACCATGACCATGACCATGACTATGACCAGAACCAGAACCAGAACCAGGACCAGAACCATGACCATGACCATGACCATGACTATGACTATGAAGTACTAGGTTTCTTATAAGAATCCTTCTGGTAGATAGCAACTGAGGATACTATACAGCATTCGCTCAATGTACCTAATAACAGTGTAGGCAAAGCCGGCAGGTCACAAAAATAACATCTGGGGACTGAACCAGGAACATGGGTTAACGTATTTATCCAAGCATGTTTACACTAAGATAGCCCTGTATGCGAGCTGATTACTAATTACAGTGTTACAAAAGCTGAGTCAGTGCATGAACCGAAAGATCAATGACAGTACAGACAGTGCTGTGGCAGTTATGGGACTGATATGGGACTGTCATGTACCAGTGGTAACAGGGGCAGACAGAGTAGTACTATAGAACAACGTCGCTCTAACAGACGACTTGCTACTTAGATTGTCACGACAGTGCTCAAAGTTTGCATGATTGTAACATTGGAACCAATCTTTGTGCAATCTTCTATCAATATTGCACTACTCCTCACTATGTCCAAAATTAGGTCAAAAGGCTTTTTTGTTCAAATTTTGGGGGTGGAAACGTAAACACAGAAGGGTCTTTGCGTTTGAGAACAGGAGGTCGGTTTTAACATTTAAAAGCTTTATTCCAGTGAAGAGCTCGGTCAGCTCCTTAGAACAATTACGATGAAGTGTTGTTTGCCTGCCCAAGTAAAAAGAAAGCTTTGATGGTGACCGAAATAAGACTTTTTAAGGATTTGCGGGAGCCCTGCCTACGCTGACTTTGTTATTTTTTTTTAATTTTTATGGATATTCTCCCTCAGCTTATGTGATCATCAGCATTAATAACAAGACCAGAAGGCGTTGCTCTACATAGTTTTACAAACATTCTCTAGTAGATTCGTTCAAGTTAATTACACAAATTAATTGGTTCATAGTTTTACAAGTTCACATTTTTTCTACATACATACATACATTTTTACAAACACATAATGTCTGGTTAGATTTGTTCAAATTAGTTAAGTACATTAACTCGTTCATCGCTTAACAAGTTCACATTTTCTCTAATTCTTTCAGTATTGAAAGCCCCGCATATTTTCCTATTTCCAGATGATCGGCTCTCGCGTGCTAGGAACGCCAGACTGAATTGATCATTTGACACCATCCCAGAAAACCGCGCGCGCACAAACTGGTCTCAAAACGGCCGTCATTTTAAGTTTCAGTCGGTTGTTCTAAAACAGTTCTAAGTACTATAAAAATTCATTATCTTTGAATACATTTATCAGCTAAAGTTGTGGATGGGCTAAAAAGCAACTTCATTGTTGAATGTAATCACCAGAACATGTCTGTTTAACAGTTCATTTTGCGGAATTCCGTTTCTTTAGCAAAACGAGAAACTGATAACAATGAGCGCATTCTGGGATGGTGCCTTTTGGGCAGACCTGAAAGCGCGCGCTGATTGGCTTACTCCAAGCACGTGATAAATGTCCGATCACCTGGTTGGTATTACCTGATTACTCTGACCCCGACAGACAAGCTGTTCTCCGTAAAAATTGTCCGAGGGGAACTTAAGAATCTCCTCATGACACCGGTAGTTCTCGGTCAAGAACATCACGTGAGCATCTTTGAATCGTTCATCCTTGGTAGCTTCATAGTGGTCGAAGAGTCTCTCAGGCAGCGATCGCCCCAGGCCCCATTGCCGGGCATATTTGGAATAGATTTCTGGGCTAATCTGCGAAACAGTTGTAGAATTCATTATCATTCATGGTAGTCTTAAGTATTAATGGAAGTGCAACACTATTGCAAGATACTGGTATACATTTTTTAACGAATTATTAATTGAGAGACGCTAAGCCGCAAGTTTTAATGTACAAGAAAACAAAACTTTAGATTCCAAAAGGGTAGTATCAACAAAAATAGATGAAATAGTTTTAAAAACACGAAAAAGAAAAAAAACCAGAAAAACTATTTTATTTTCTTACAATACCATAAAACCAGAGAATGCAACTTATCAAGTACCCAAAACGTAGACAAATCCGATCAAGATATCAGACCTAAACTTGATTTTAAAAAAAGACCTGACTTAAGCACCTGCATGTGATCGCCAGTAAATACAATCTTAGTGTTCGGCCCAGCGAGCGAAACAGGGGTTACTGTTTCTGGCTCCAGTGTCTGTGCCGCCTCGTCAATGAGAATATGAGAGAAGAAGCCGTGACCAAGCTTTAAATCAAACAGCACTTTTGAAGTTGACAGGGCAGTAACGACAACACGATGCTTTATAACATCCTCGCGTGAAGGAAGGACAAAGGTGTGCTCTTTTATGAGGCAGTATTTTCGGGCTGTGTCTGAAGCTGTTTCAACCCTATACAAAATTGAAAATTTGCCAAAGTTAAACCAATGGGGTTTAATTTTCCGGTTTGTGAAGTGTAAATGTGGACTGGAACGGTGAGACAGTAGAAGTAGAATCGTAAACAAAGAACGTGACAACGCTATGCTACCGCTTACAATACTATTAGCGCATAACGCTATGTTACGCTACAAAGGTGATCGCGCAGTTGCGTTTCACTACGTTCCGCTCCACAAAAAACTAAGTTGCATTTGCAATGTTTATCCAAATATAACATAAATTTAACTGCGATCTCCGAACAAAATGAATCCATAATTTGATTAAGCACTCACTGAAAATTCGAGCTTCATATGCCATATAATTTCGAAAACATGACTGTAACTTTGGCCAGTCTTTAAGCGTCAAACTTCTGTTTTCTTAACTAGTTCAGCTTGACTATAGTTTTCTCAACAGTATTGGATTCTTTAAATTGCAAATAGGTATATGAAAGTGACATTTATCAATGAAAGAGGAAGAACTGTTAATCAGTTCTTATTAAACTGATTAACAGTTCTTTCTCTTTCATTGATAAATTTTTCTTTCATATTCCTTTCTTACACATACTTATAAAGTGTTTATGCAATCTGCAACAGATTAATTCTTGTACAGCAGAAAAAACAACACCAGTTTAAGTAGGATAAAATAACTAACACGAACCAGTTGGAATACACAAAATTGTCAAGTCGTTCTTAAAAAATGTCTGTGTAAAAACTCTGTATGTTAAATCGATATTTTAAATATATATCTGTTTAATAAATTTAAAAACCTATCTATCAAATAAAAACGAATTAATTATAATATTAATGAAAAGATTTCCAGGTTAGATTTCGTAATAAACCGTAATGGTCACAAGCGAAGAGACTCTGGTAGACTGTTCAGTCGTTTAGGGGTTACATAAGAGAAAGTTATGTCACCATACGAGGGTGTTTTAGAAGAAGGCACAGTTAAACTGGGGCAATCACAGTAACGTGCATGCTCTTAACGTGGACGGTTTTCTTTAATAAATATTAAAATCTTTGAAAAATAAAGCTAACAAAAGGCAGAGTAATCTTAAACTTTGAATTTGGTTACTTACGATGTGTGCCTGCATGTCGCAAATTTCAGTTTTCGGAATTAAATTTGGGATTTGCGGTGGACGAAGGTGGAAGCATCGAATAACTCTTTAAAACTTTCGATTATCGAACTTCGTGCAAGCACTTGTGAGTAAACAAACTCGAGGTCAATGAGCTTTCTCTTGTTATTTGCAATATTTTTCAGAGATTTATATTCTTATTGAAGAAATCTTCATCACATTACAAGTATGCGCATTAACGTGATTGTTCTATATAATATGTTTTTTAAACATTAATAAAGGCCTTTTAAAGACACACATACTGATATATATATATATATATATATATGTATGTATGTATGTATATATCAGTAATTAAACAGTTTTAATAAACCCCAAAAACTTGCAGCCAAGGGCTGTACTAAGGTATCCATCTATCTTAGTAAAAGATTTAAGGAGTCGCGGACGGCTGTATAGATACTACGAAGATCAGATAAATAGTTTGAGGTTAAACTCACTTTCTGAATGGTTGATAAATTCTGAGCGGTTTTGCTGCCTTGATTCCTTTCCTGGCCTCGTTAAGCAAATAGTCATCAAGCAGCTCCACGTGTTTGTCCGCCGCTCTGTTCGAGTGTGTGCACAACAGTACACGGTTGGTCTTGTCCGCCACCAGTTGTCGCACTGCCTGGTGCAGCGTGAACGTCTTTCCCGTGCCGAAGGGACCAAACACAACCAAAGGATAGCCACTCTCGGGGTATGCAATAGCTGAAATGACTTTCCGCTGGTTATCATTGAGCCTGGGATCGAGCAGCCAATTCCAGCGGAGGGTAACCTGGATACAACAACAACAACAAATCATATTCATGGTCTTTCTATATTGAAGAAACTAAGCTACGTAAATAAAACAACATGAAAATGCATTACCCCTTTGTCTGATACAATTTCCCTCATTTTAAGCGGAGATTTTCAAGTCGTTTTTGTTTTCTTTTTTTATAGTTACTTAGCTCTAAATTCCCTTCACCTCGCAGAGCTAGACATTCGTTTTGATTTATCAAAATGCCAAGCATGAGCTGCTGATGCTTCAGTTTTCTGAAAAATTGAACTGTAAAATTCGTTTCAAAATCGTTGTTGTTACAAAAATAGCCTTAATGTCTTTGGGAGTTTACGAAACGTTTCACACAACATTGTACAAAAGACAGATATGTCTTTTCTTACCGGTTTCCTACAGGGAAGGTGATAAGGCCGCGGAAACAGCAGATTCAGATGTCCTGGACCTAACCTGTCGATTGCTGAATGCATTTCACAAAAAGGCACGCGATTCATTCGAAATTGTGCGTCAACCTCCTGATCGCATCCTTCGTGTATCTGGCAGTCCTCGACCATCGTTGAAGGAAGCAGAGTAATCAAGCACTTCTCTTCTTCTTCAATTGCATGGATAAGTGTTTCGTAAACTCTGATATGAAAAACAATAAAAACTCTATTTCAATATGTTAAGCAAATCCAGTTGATCGGCTGCTGCGCTCTAAGAACGCCCGACTGATACATGAATTGATCTCATGACACCATCTCAGGAAACATTGCGCGCGAATATCTTGGAAATGAAAATGCAGAGAGTGCAAAACCGAAGTCTCGACATCATTGGTGTCCCAAGAAACACACTGCCTACGCTTGCCAACCGAAGAGACGAGGCAACGGAGGCAGAACTGTTGCGAGTGTTGAGGAGCACAGATCACCCGAACTCTATGTTTTTAACCC
>JANRMR010208030.1:0-18361 GCA_025434825.1 Bergia sp. 'catenularis'
AGAAAGGTCCTTATGACTACTGGAGCCGTAAGGCAGATGAGAAAGGTCCGTATGACTACTGGAGCCGTAAGGCAGATGAGAAAGGCCACTGAAGCAATTCTGCAATGTTTAACCATTTTCTGTCATACCCTTGTCACTTGGTATAGGTGCTTGTATTAAGCTGCAACGGAGTTACTGTAAGAATTAACAAATTGAGAACTCGGTGCTGCATTGTTATTTCCCTAGTCTCTTTCGCCTTCAGATTAACTCATTTGTTTGTTTGTTGTTTTGCGTGAAGATGAGTGAATGGAAAAATTATGGAAGCCTAATAATAATGTTTTTCAAGAATCAAAGATTAAGATTGGCTCTACTAAACCCAAAATTGAGCATTTCGCGTTTTGTTTCTTATGCTAACTGTTCAAAGGGTACCACTTATGGCATACATACATAGAGCTACTTGTATTCTGTAATTAAGTCTAGTTTTGAGCCGTTCGGCTCAACCTTGCTGCTAAACCCTTTCACCCCAAACACGACCTTAAATTCTCTTAAACTGTATCCTTGTTTTCCCTTTAATTATTTTGGGAGGAATGTCTTTTTCTATATTAGATAGTTTGCGATGTGTGATGTACTGATGTTGTATAAGGAGGAGACACCAGTACATGTCGATAAACTGGCTGAGACTGAAAGGGTTCAGTTTTTCTAGATCTTGGTTTTGTCTAGAATACAGGAACGTCGATGTATATAATATCCGCTGCCTGTTAGTTCGGCTTCAAATTGACTGTAACAAAAAAGATGGCGACTGGTACATTTACCCATAACTCCTAGCGCGCGAAAAACCTTAGAATGCTCATAAAAACGTACAGAACGGATCTAAAAACTTCAAACCTGGCATACACAATGTTGTTAGTGCATGGGCAAGTTTCTTAAAACAATGGCCTTCCATGTGCACCTATTCGCTGCGTTAGGTTCGCAAGGCATTGTGGTCAAATGTACAGCCGCCATCTTTTTCGGTATGGTGGATTAAGCCAGTGGTTCTTGCATGTTCCCATCACTCGATCTCTCAGACGACAATTCATTGATTGGAATCGAATGGATGACCTATATTTTAAAGAGAAAAAAGAGACGAGCAAGCAAATTTTAACAGCAATCTTAGCAGATGTCGTTTCCCACTTACTTTCCAAAGGGTTTCAGTGATTATTCAAACCTGATTCAAACAAATTTGACAGTCGCTGTTTAGAGGGTTTTATATGTGAGAAGAAATACGGTAACATTGCAAGATTTCACTGTGTTTGCACATAGCGTCACATAAGTGTAAAACTTGTGCTAGCCACCTGTGCAGATATTCAGCCGGATTTAAAATTTGGAAATTGTTGCGCATAATTAAAACACGAGTTTTATAACAACCTTGTATAGTTGAAAATGTGTAAAATGTTTTGCACCGTGTTCAAAGGACTAACTTATTTTAACGTTCACAGCAACAGAGTTTCAGTATTATTTATTAGATTGCCGGTTTAACGTTTATGAATAAAACATTCGTTTAAACTACAGGAGTACCGATATTTGTACACTAAATGAAACCGAGTACTGCCTCGTGAAACTAGCTCTAACGTTTGGACATGCTATTGTTTTGACCACATTTTTAAACTTTGTGGTGATTTCCTAGCGCCCGACACCTGTTGTGTGTTGGTGTTGATTATTATCTGCAAGTTTGTCTTGTGTCGTCTGTAGAAAAGTTCTTACGAACGAGTACACCGTAAATTCTCGAATAAGCCCCCTCCGGGGGGGGGGAGCTTATTTATTTCAAGCACTTTAGAGGAGGGGCTTAGTAGAGAGGGGGCGCTTATTTAATTCAGCAGAATATCAGAAAGTTATCTTTCAACACTACAGGATTACATACGTGATTTGTTATTAAAACTGTATGAAAATCGTACTTCAGCGAAGTCAATTTCGTAAATGTTCTATTAAGCCCCACCGGGGGGCTTATTTATTTCAAGCATTTTTGAGAGGGGGGGGCTTAATAAATTTCTAGCTCTAAAAGGGAGGGCTTATTAGAGAGGGGGCTTAATAGAGAGAGAGGGCTTATTAGATAATTTACGGTAAACCAATAAAGGGCTTATAACTAGCATTTTGTAGTATTTTAACAGTCACACTTATGAGACAAAGAAACCTGTATTTTAAACTCGGCCACGTTGTTTAAAGGTCGGATAACTGTATCCAGTGGATACATGTATTAAAAGCCCTGACCAGTGGACAAATTTTACGCGCTGTTAGTTTTGATTGGACAACGAGCAAATTTTACCCGCTACTCCACAGGATAAAGTTATTCAACCTTTGAGCAACCTGATCCATGATTATCACGGAACAGTTTTCATTTTGGGTTATGTATGTTACGCTGATCAATAAATTGTCACTTGGCTGGCGGGAATCGCTTAAGTCCCGAAAGTGAAACCACATGATAAAGTATTTAATTCAAAATTATTACCAACAGTTGTTAGTTTTTGCCTTTCTTTTACGTGTTTTACAAGACACGTGTTTTAAGGCACACCTTCATAAAGCCCCTCCTACTGCCGTAAAATCCCGGTTATTTTGAAGCCTCGAGTTTAGTCAGTTATGTTCATCAGGTTTGGCGGGTATAACCCGATATTTTATACACATGGAAACAATCGGATATAAAGAGTTTTCTACATATTGGTCTTCAGTTGTTGTAGTCATGAACTACATAGTAATCAGTAATCTTTTTTTTAAAAAAGAAAACAACTTGAAGCACATACCTGGAACATTTTCCTGTGACAAAACTGGAAGTAGAAAGAGGGGGCCCCATATATACGATGGCCCAGAAGGGACATTTGAATTGCGTGAATATATTTGAATTAGCAAGAAACACTGAGTTAGTAACCGTCATTTGAAATACAAATGTCTCTTCCGGGCTACCGTACTCATGTATATTAGTTGATGTTCCTGGATAACTCCGCATCCCTCACTTAGGGTTAGAGTCGATATTGTGGTAAGGTTTATGCTTGGGGGAGGGTAGGTGGGTCGCTGCGGGTGCCGAAGTTGAGATCACGACCCAGGAATCATAATGCTCTCTTCTTATCTAAAAAATCTGGTTTAAATATTGAAATAAATGACTCTGCAGCATATATTAACACACAGTGTTTGAAGAGAATTGTCAGAAAAATTCAATATTCCACAAGAATTAATACATTTTAGCTCTGTAAAAATTGGTAATGATGAAAAAAAAATCTGATATATTGTAGCTTGACTGATTATAATTCTTCCTACTTGGTTAACAATGAACTTACAAAAGTAAGCCCATCTCGGTTGTTAGCCCTCGCGCCAAATAAAGGTGGTTCATACCCAGACGTATCAATTCAATCTAATGATCGAGTGATAAATAGTTTTACACCGAGAATAGAAAACGACAATTTTGAGACTCCAGATTTTAATGAAATGGAAATCATATATTGTTTAAAGATTGGGTGATACTTTCAAATGGAAGAGTACAATTCTATTTATCCACAATTATCACGAAATAATGACGTAGTTGATACTCAATATATTCCAAAAGATGGATAAAATTTTCACCTTCAAAAATCTTGTGAAGTTTTGGAAAGTCTTGAAAAAGAAGTTAGGCATTATGAAAATGTAAGAAAAAAGTATAAAAGATATCATGATATTCTATCAAAGATTAGCGTATCAACGGGAACTCTCTCGTTCCTTCTAAGTAGTTCAGGGATTGGAACTTCTCCAACAGGTGTAGGACTGCCTGTTGGAGCTTCATTGGGTGCAGTAGGACTCTTTTGTGGAATTGGGAATGTGATAACTGGTTACTCTGCTAAGAATATTTCTCATAAAGTTAGAAAACATGAACAAACAGTATCTATTTGTGAAGCAAAAGTAAATAGTATAAAAGATAGAATCTCAAAAGCTTTGAAAGATTATAAGATTTCTGATGATGAATTTCATAATATTCTCTCAGAGGTTGACAAGTATAACGTCATGAAAATCTCTATTAGATCAAAATACCGAAAAGAAGCTGAGGAAAACGATGTCAACATGCCAGAACTGAAAAGACAGATTCGTTTAGAAATAATGAAAAAACTTCAAGCTTCTACAAATCATTTAGAATCAAAGTAGAATGTTGTTTTCTTTGTGGAAATAATGATGAAGACAGACCACCTCCATATAATCCTGAATACTAATCTAAAAATAAATGTCTCTCCATAAATGAGTGATTTATGAAGACACTTTCAGGAAAGCTATCCCAGTGCTGATTTCACAAAGTTTAAAATAGAAAATATCTTTAGGAAGAAAAATGTGTTGTATTATGAAAACGGAGATGGAGCAACAATTTTTGGTGATAATGGAAATTTTCTAGCCAGTTTTATTTTTCAGAATCAATGAAAAAAGCTCTAGGTTTGCCGGTTGGCTTTCCTTTGGAATTGACATTTAATCCAAGTCCAAAATTTCCTATACCTCCAATTCCATTTAATGAGCAACCATATTCTCTAAGTGATAAATTAAGAAATCTATGTCACACCATCTGACCATTTTAATGTTAAATTTCGTGATATTTTTACTAAAACAGAAATAACACATTGCAGTGCTAGTGAAGCAAGAAAATGGTTGGCTGGTCCTAATATCAGTTATTGGCCACAACAGTTAAATTTTGCTTTGTGGTGTGCTACTGCTGGTTGTGGGATTAGTTATCCTTTGTTATTTCAAGACAAAATGCCAGATGGGATCATGATGTAACAGACACTAAACTAAATCTTCCTCCACAAGTTCGAGCGTTCCTGTGGTTTCATGTTTACTTTACAACACGAAGAATTTTGTTTCAGCTTGGCGGAATTCAAGGTGCTTTAGCGTTACCTGGTGATCCTACATTTAATCAAAAAGATAATAAATACGACTTGCCTTCATATAAACGTATCTGCAATGAATTCGGTATCCATTCAAGTTCTGATTTTCGTTTTATCAAAGGTGCAAATCACGGTTTAGGCAGTGGTTATATTTGGATTAGAAGTCTATACAAAACAGGATATCAATACCCTGGTTCTTCAAAATTTAGTGATGAAGGTGATAGTACCAGTGATGGTAATTTGATTCAATACATTGAAAACACAGAATCAACCAAACAATTTGAATACTTTGTTTCTCCAATATCCTATGGATTAACTGCAGCTGGACAATCACAAATAATTCAATCCATTGAAGCTTTCGTGTATTGCATTCTTGGTGCCCAGGTTAATGTACGAAGCAGTGTTATTGGAAATACAGGCAGTGCTCAAGAAGTACGAAAAAAATTCTCAGTGTTATTAGAAGATTCAATTCGTCAGCCTGATATAAGTAAGTAAGTCCGTACAGAGATTTCAGCTTGCGATTCAAGAGGCTAAGGTAAAATTAGATATGGCTATAAGTCCTGGTACTTGGTTTATGCCCTCAAGAATGGTAATAAACACAGGGAGTACAGTCGGTTATAACAAAAAACTAAAACGCGCTAATCCAACTATGAAATTAGGTGTAAATTCAGATGTAAATACACAAACAAAACCAGTTGAAATAAAACATGATCTTGGCACGAGTAAAGTTAAATTACCACACGTTCTTAATAAACACCATGAAGCAAAAGTTGACACAAAGGGTGAAACGAAAGTTGACACAAAAGAAACGCAAGTCGTAAAAACAAAAAATTCTTTTTCTAAAAATACTGCTCATGAAATTAATCTTACTGTTTTGACAATAGCTGCTGGTGGATTTGCTCGGTATCTATTTAGATAACTCGTTTTAAAATACACGTTTACTTAAATGTTGCGATCGATCTCGTAGAAATGTTGTTGCACGCGGAGGGGAGGAAATTTGAAAATTAAAAAATTAAATTGAAATCAAAATTTAGAAAATTGAAATCAAATGCGCTGATTTCAAAATTTAGAAATTGAAATCAAATGTGCTGATTTCAAAATTTAGAAATTGAAATCAAATGTGCTGGAAAATGGGCTAGAATCCGCGTTTTCCTACTACTCCTTACGACCAGTGTAATAAATCATTCATGCGCTTTGGGATTTTCGTTCGGCATAAACGAACTCACGCTGGTGAGAACTTTACGTTTGAGATCAGTGTAACAAATCATTCAGCACTTCGTGGACTTTGAATCAGCACAAACGACGTCACACTGGTGAGAATCTTTCCAGTTGCGACCAATGTAGTAAATCATTCATTTCTTCTTGGACTTTTTCTATGCACAAGCGCACTCACTCTGCTGAGAACTTTATTCTTATGATCAGTGTAACAAATCATTCAGTACCTCGAGGACTTTAATTGTGCACAAACGAACTCACACTGGTGAGAAACCTTACAGTTGCGATCAGTGTAATAAATCATTCAGTATGGCCGGGAACTTGGTTAGGCACAAACAAACTCACACTGGTGAGAAACCTTTTGGCAGTGACTTGACTACCTTTATGAAAAACAGTTTAGCACTAACAACCACACATTGAAAAATTTTGGAGTTACAACCAATACAATAATTATTCAATTTATTTGGGGACTTGGTTGTCTGCGAACAAACTCGTTCTGGTGTGGAACCTTTTGCAGGCAACCGCTGTAAAATGTCATTCAGCGCCTTTTGGAAAATGGTTTAGCACTTGCAAGCTCATACTGTTGGGGAGACGCAATAGAGTTACGATAAGCTGCATTATAGACATTATTTTTTACAGAATGCACCCACACTGTTGAGTAAGGTTCCAATTACGACCTATGTAACGAGTTACGTGTTTTGATATGGCTGAGCAGAAACGAACACACACTGATGACTAGTCTTAACTGTGATGTTTAGCAGCCGGCAAGCCTTTTTTTGCCAATATTGCAACTTGTCTATCCACATGTGCTGAAAACACAGCAATTCTGGAAACCCGACTAACTGGACGTATGTGAGAACTTGACCGTGACAAAGGCGGTTTAGGACAACACAGATTGATGTTGACGACTTGCTACTTGGTATGGCACAATAGGCCCTTTGCAGCTCGAGATCACATGGTACAAAATTCGCCATACTGGAACGCAAAAGAGTGTGACAAACTCCAAGACAAAGCTCCATCAACAAGAAAAACGTGATATCACGCTTTTCTCACGCTTTTCTGGTTGATGGAGCTTTGTCTTGGAGTTTGTCATATTCTTTTGCGTTCCAGTATGGCAAATTTTGTACCATGTGATCTCGAGCTGCAAAGGGCCTATTCTGTACTTTTAGAATTAGAACTGCCGCCACATTTCATGACTAATTTTATGTTCCTAAACCACATTCACATAACAGCACATCCGTTCTAGATGACCTCAGAATATTCTCGGGCGACCTTGAGGCTTGACTTGTCTGAGTGGCGACAAGTGACAACTAGCCCAGGCACGGACCACGTGATTGTTACAACTGTGCAAAGTTGTAGACGAAAACTTAAGAAACAACATATAATAGGCATTTTATCACCTAAAATATTTTGCTCCAGTTGATCCAAACGCTTCAGTGGCGAATCTGCACTGTTTAGATGACACAAATCGAACTATACTTATCAATTTAGTTATTTTTATAACTACTTCCCGCCATTTTCTTACGGGTATATTTATTTCAAAGTAATTCATACAATTCAATCAGTTCCTGGAACCAGCGATTTGTTATCACATTCATTTTGCGTTGTTTTTCTTGTATAAAAACACTGTAAAACTGCAGAAGTCCTGTTTATAAACGGTTTGTTCTATTCAAACAAGCGCAGAGGCTGTTGCTTGAGAGCTTCTGTGCGAACAGCCATAGCACTTTTTCGTCACAATCTTTGTTCCGGAGAAGCGCTCTGTCGCTCCACCTTCAAATCCAACACGTCACGGACAGGTCTCTGTACCAGCATCCCACCACATACCTGTATATACTATGCCGGAACATTATTTTTCTGTGCCCGCCCAAAAAGTTATATATAAGGTAAAATGTGCATACATGCAGCCTTATATCGAAAGTACAAGATGATTATTTTACCATATATCCCTTAAATAGAGCAAAGTCGATGTTATATTTATATAACGTACCCTTGTCCTTCAACCAGTCCATTGGATATTACGAAAGCCTTCACTCCAGTGCCCCATATCAGTGAGAACACACAGCAGATGAAAACTCCCCTCAAAAGGGACTTTTCAGTTATCATCATTGGCTTGATCACTTCTCTTGCTCAATGAAGTCACTTCAAATTTTAAAATCCTTCCATTAATGAGTCACAAATCTTTTTATGCGTTTTGTGGAGATCAACTGATCTGTTACGTTTTATATTACGCTGCGTACGCGTCTGGACGTGTTTGTCAAGAGGTCCTTGAGTCGCAGGAGCACAAACTGAAGCTGTAATTAGGGCAGTTAAAGTGAAAGTACTTGTACAGTATTATGTAAATAACAGGCTTTGATCACGCTTAACTGAGCATGCAGCATGCTGCACCGAAATCGTGTATCCGCGATGAAGTCACGTTTACATGTGATGTGATGGTACAAGTTACTCTGGGGCACGGCATGAATCTTATAACTGACAAGTATCTGAAAGTAAGAGCGTTTTTAAAGCTAAATTCATAAAACACAAACGAAAATATTTCAAAGAGTAAAATGCAAATTTATCAAAGTAAGTCAAAACAAACTTCCATACTTGGATTGAAATGGCTTGAAATAGATTCTTCCGAGAAAGATAAAGTTGATAACCGGAAAAAGGACGGAAAAAAAAGTTCTAACGAAATTATAAATGCAAATGCCATGAAATAAGCTAAAGTTAAGTCCACAAAATCCCGACAGAAGCCATCAAGGTAAATTTTAAAGTTGAAGGGAGACAGAAAAGTAGGGTCGTTTTATTAAATGCTGGAAGTTGAAGTCAAGCTCGAAGTTATAAAAACAACAGCGGATATTCTTAACTTCATACTAATCATAGAGTGAATCAAAATATATTTCCAAAAATGGTCTGAAATAACTACTAAGACAAAGTTAACTGAAAACTGACAAACAAGAGAAGAGATGTTTTGGACAATATTATAATTAAAAGCAAATGTAATAAAATGAGAAAAAGCAAAGTCAACAAAATTCCTATGGAAGTGACCAAGGTAATCCAAAGTTAAGCGTATAATGACGTGCATCCGGCTTGTGGCATAACATATGCAGATGTCTCATCTACAGTGAAAAGGTTATGAGTAGTCCCGATTTTTTACTTCTTGAGTTCAAAAATAAATCACAAAAGATGTTAATAGCTGACGAGCCGGTGGGAGAAAATTGGGCGAGGTGAGAAAGTGAGTAGTGACAGAATTCTGACTGGTTCCGCTACAATACCTTGCGCGATTTCTTTTCCGCTCGATTAATTACTGGGTTGCCTTTTTTTGGTGTTTTCTCCTCGAGAAAATGGAATTCTTGCGCAATATTTCATAATATGGATTCGTACTTCGTTGTGATTGGCGCGGAACTCAATACTATAGCCCCGTTTACACTACACTCGATTTTTGGTACAGACTTAGCCTGCGAGGCGGCTCTTTTTCCCCTCTTTATTTTTCCCTTTCCCCCCCAAAAAATGAGCCGGCTCGCAGGCTAGATCAGACTACCCATTTACGGCAACCTGACTGAAGTCAGCACGAGGTCTGAGCGCTCTACGAAAGTGTTTTGATTTCTTTTTCATCGGAGTTCTGCAGACATGTGGACTGCTATTATACTTAGTTTTCTTGTTGGTACGCTTAAAACACGCCATTCGTGGTAGACCCGCACTAAACGATGCCCGTGAGCGATTTTGGAATGGGTTGGTATTGAAAATGAAAACAATCGCAATAAACACAAATGAACACAAACGCTATTCAAATGGACACTCAGTTGAGAACTGTGAATATCACACTTAAACCCAGATGAAGTGAAGTCAAATTCAAACAGCTTGAACGAAGGCGAGCAAACAACAGATGCCATGTTGAAATGAAGATGTTGAAAGACAACAGCACACGAAACAAGGCCTTTGAATTTTTCCCAGCATAAAAGTGGATTTGGTTGTTTGCCTGCATTGACTTCTTTAATTCCTTTGTGATTCATCAGTCGGTTTTGCTATTATATATGGCATAGGAATGTTTCTATAATGCTTATGAATCTCTGAATGTGTGCGTAAACAATGGTTGAAGCTATCGTGACTACACTTGGTGACTGTGATATCTTTGAAAAAAAGCTTTACAATTATTTCTTATAGTTGAAGAACCAATGAATTGCCCAAGATCAGAGTCATTGTCAGACACCTAGCACGTGCCGGCTGTGAGAAAAGCTGGAAAATAAGAAACACTGTTCGAATATTAATAAAAATGTGGCGAATCGAAGTCTTCTGAAATTTATTTATTTACCTCAAATAGCGCATTTCGTCGTAAAAGAACGTTTTACAAAGTAATAAAGCGCTCGCTTGTTCCAAAAAAAAAATAATAAAAAACTGGTTTGGAAATAGACAAACGGTTCAATAAAAAATATCACGATCCACCAACAACAATCTAAGTTCAGACAATTCATATGTCAACTGCATTGAGCATTAAACTTCGCTAGAAGGGAATTTTAAAATCGAAAGCCATTGTAGTGCGAGTGTGCGCTCGCTCATCGGAGCACTTTCACTATTTTTAGAATTCAGTCTTTATGCTCTAAGGTAAAGTTACGGTTTGGATCCTGTTTTAGAAAGCTAGCAACCCAGTGTACGTTTTTAAAGCGTCTTGTTCAAGAGAAAAAAATAGGCATTATTCATTAGCCAGACTGTTAAAAGATGTAGTCCCAGATGAAAATACCTGCCAGACCATTTCAATTGCTTGACGCGGGTACTAATTTCGCAACAACAACAACTACTACATGTTGTTTGACTGGCAGCTTGAAAACAATTCCATTATTGTTATCAGCAAACAACCGAAATTTCTCCATACTTCTCCTAAATAAAAAAATACGATAAAAAGTCCGACCTAATCCTGGGTTAGCGCTAATCAGCTTTTGCATTGAGGAACCGGGCCCAAATTTTGAGCAAGTTGAACAGTGTTAAAAATCCACCGCGAGTACGACTTGCAAAAGATGAAGCAAGTTGTCTATAAGTAATTAAGTCGTTACGGAAATCAAACAAGATCTAGACATTCTTGAAAAGTTTGTGGACACCAAATATGAGACTAAATTTAGCCACATTTAACAGACCTTTTAAAAACACTTGTAAAGGTTTTGTTGAAAGCACAACATTTCTCATTTTTCATAGACTGTGTTTTCACCGTGTACCAGGCACAAATTCAAATGTGTTCCATGTTTTAATACATACAGAGATAAACTGCTACGTGTTTTCATGCGATAAATAAGTCGTTGTTACAAAAAAATAAGCTGAATGCTGGAACAGCGACACCAGAGCATTGGTTCAAGTCGAATGGGGGGGAGGGGGCTGACAAAAGACTTGAGCACCCACACCCCCCCCCCCCCCTCCCCTCCAGCCGCTCTTCCGCTTCCAACGTGCCCACGAATCAGCCTTGTAAATAAGTCATTTGGCCATTCACAATAGTCTTTCGTAATTATATCAAAACACTTGAAAAACAAATGTACTGAATAATTTTTTTTATCATCTGTCAGCCAGGTATCAACAGTTGAGCTACACAGAACACAAAGGAGAGAGCTTTGTCTTGTGTGTTTTGTATGACTGAATATATACACACTTGGGAGTATCATACACCCAGCAACTAGAAACTCGTCACACAATGGCCATATTACAAAACAGATCGTAAAATGCAGATTATAACTCTGGCTCTGAGCTTGTACTCGTTTTTGAAAGTTTTTCTAAATTTGATGCAAGACAAACTTGCAGATAATAATCAATACAAAAACACAACAAGAGCAGGCGATGGAAAACATTCCAAATTGTTAAAAAAACAACGTTATGATCCTATATCATATTCGAAGGGCGGTATTTTCTTAGGTAACTCTGTTTAACTTCGACCATTTTACAGCCTTAATGCTCGAGACAAAAAGGGTTTATACAAAAAAAGAGTGTTGATCACTGCAAAATAGAAACTGAGGTTTCTTATCATGCTATTTACAAAAAACTGAATTATGCAAAACTTACCCCTGTACTTCAACCAGGCTATTGGTCATTAGAAAGGCACTTACCCCGGTGCTATATATCAGAGAGCACAAACAGAGATAAAGCGCCACTTTTAAGTCAGGTTGTTTAGTTCTCATTCTGGAAAGACGACTTAGCGAATCACTCGCTGTACGAGCGGTTAATGCCGACACTCAGCGTTGCTTCAGTAAGCGTTTACAGTTTGCGGATATGCAAAAATGTTAATTACCACAAAAATAAAAACGCGGCTGAACAATATTTATTGAAGAGACTCTTAAGGTGCTGCTCACTGACACAGAATACCAAACATTTCGAGGAAAGAGTGACAAGTCCACTTCTGGGAGCGCTTAAATGGATCGATTATTGGATTTCGACAGGGGAAGGGCGGTGGGGGGTGGGCTGAGCGGATTTTTGGCCAACCTTTTTCTGAAAAATTATTTTTTAACAATTTTCCCAGCTTTTCTCTTACACTTTCCTTAGGGCATCAAAGTGTGTAAATATTATATTTTGCCTAGATTGATCGTACAATCCCCCTCCCCCCCCCCATATGAGCATGCGCGCCAGACTACCAAACTGTTTTAAACTGAAACACTGGTCAGAATCAGGCAGCCGTCTCGAAAAATACGCCCGGGAACTACGGTTATTTGAGACACCAACCTCATGCTCAGTGTTCCGTTTCGGTTGAAATATATTGCTTGAAATGCATTGCTTTTGGGTCAAAGTGAAAGCTCGTTGCTTCTGTCAGTTATCACCTTCGGCCGGCAGCATATAAATGGCACATTTTGTAACCAAAATTCCCCACAGACTGTGTAAAGTTAAAATCAAGCCAAGAGTGTCATGAAACTGCGTAAGGTGTATAATATAAGTGTGCTAAATAAAGAATTTGCAAGCTTCGTAAAGCAGGAAGACTTGTTTCTATGGTATGTGTTACGGTGCTGTCTAACTATATTCAACGACTTCCTCCAATCTCATAATTTTGCGTTTCATCTCCAAAAACCAAAAGACGAAAATTCCGCATTACTTTCGATTTGGGCGAAAGCCAAGTCTCAGCGCTTAGAATCTGGGGACATTTCATTTGTTTTCCTTATTTGGTAACAAATGAATCAGTGACACGTTTTTTAATCAAAGTTCCAAACTAAATTAGTTTCAGTGTTTCGTGGTGTGAACATTTGCTAATGTGGGTCGTCGTGCGCCAAGACGAGAGATCATCTAGAGTTTTCAAGTCAAAATCAAGTCAAGATTGTTGAGAAACGGCGATCAATGATCAAATATCGTTCCCTAAAATGTTTGTGAGTTTCTAAAAGCAGGAAGTTGGCCTCGTCCTCAATCATTTACGTTTGACATTATTCGCGACTTCCTCATTCCATTGGTTTGCTTAAGGAAGTCGTCACCCATTAGAGCTGGATATTTTCCATCCCCGGAAACACAGACGTGGTCCTTCGGGCTCAAGAAATGCAAGGCCGCAAGAGAAAAGTCAAAAGTCTTCCTTCCCTTTGCGGATGGAGGGGGACGGGGGCGGATAGGCCTTCAACCTCACCGCTTCTGACCTTGTTTCGCTCGACGCCCAAGACTGGGTCTCCGAGTATGGGTCGTTTTCTTGGTAACCAAAGTTAGTACCAAAGTATTCAGTTCTCAATTCCTCGATGTGCAGCGTGTCTAATGATAACCAAAATGTGAACTGAGAGAGAAGCTGATTTTCGATAAAATCAGGAAAAAGTAAAAAGAAAAAGAATTTACCAATATAGGAGTTTAATTCTCTACAGGAGCAATAGGCTTTTTCTCCTGTTTTATCACATCCCAGGGGATATTATTCCCTTACGTGAGCTATGAAAGTGAGTAGAGGCGCCAAAGGGAGTAATTTTGCAGCTTTACGGTCTGATATGAAATTGGATATAGATTCTGAAATTTTAGGCTGAAATTGGGTATAGTTTTTGGACAAAACTGTCGGAATGAAGCGTATGGCCCATTCAGCTTTAGTGGGCTAGCCTGAAAATGAATACTTTTAGTATTCCATGAGAAAGGCTGTTGGCAGGACAAATGTTTGCCGTCTATTCGTGTAGGAAACAAATTTTCTTGTCTTCAAGTGTTTTGCTGACGTTCCAGCAGAATTTTTATGTGGATGTGCATGTGCAGCACCAAGGGTTCATAAACGATCGCCACTCTCGTTTTTTCCTTTGTTTTGTTTTGTGTCTTTTGATGCAAACTTAATTAAAAGACGGAAAAAGAAAAGAAAAAAGGGAAATATTAATACGAACCCACTGCAACTGAGTAGACTCGTGTCACGCCTTTTTGCACACGAAGTGAGATGTGTTCCACATTTTTAACATGTTTGACATCTTTATAACCTTTGAGCACTTCGGCCTCTTCATTCCGAAGGTTTTCTGTATTTTTAAGAGAGGTATCATCTGTAAAGTATTCATATTCAGCTTTAATTCGTAGTCTCACGAAACCTGCCGCTAAAAATATGCAATTAAAGCATTTACAAACTCGTAGTGGCCAAACACATTATCTTTAAAAAACTATGTAAACATCACTAATGATGTGCCATTTGATAATTGAGCGACAGATTAACTGGTGAATTATTCAGCGTTGGAGAAATTTCGGAGACACAACAGATTTGCAAATTGCGAAAGCATCCGGACCGGGCCAGATTCGGAGCAGGTGATAATTAGCCTCTCGGTATTCAGCCTCGACCCATGCAGAATCCAGACACTTCTAGCTCTGCCAGCTTTAATGTGCTTTTCAGACTGTTTTATACATGAATTGATGGGACCTCGTCAATTCATTCATAAATCAAACAGCTCTAGTTGACACCAGTGTATCGAGTATCACAACTTTATAGAGCCTTGACAATCAATGGACATTTTTCTAGTTAGGTTGACGAGGCCCTCGGGATGGGCCGACGGTACCAGGATGCAAGAAAATAAATACAAGTACCACAGATGTCAACTGGTCAAAGCTTATTATGGATTTGTTTTGAACAACACCTATGAAGTATTAGAAACATCGACGAGTTTTGCATCGATGTTCCACCTCACTTTACCCTCAAGCGTCAACTCGACATTCAGATTGACAGATGAAATTAACTTTTTCAAAAGATAGCTTTGACAGTAGTTCCCGCCATTTCTTTTTCTTTTTGAGCCAGTAAATATTATCCCTCCCTCCACTGCACGCTCATCGTATCTAAAACAATTTGCCATGAGTGATTACAGAAACATATAGCAACCTGGTGGAGAACGCTGAGCGTCTGCGAGCAGTTCTCCACAACATAATAACATATCTGTACTTCTATTGAGTTAATGATAATAGAGCAAGCTCGACATAATATTTATATGCAACGCACCCTTGTCCTTCAACCAGTCCATTGGATATTACGAAGGCCCTCACTCCGGTGTCCCATATCAGTGAGTGCACAAAGCAGATAAAAATTCCCCCCAAAAGGGACTTTTCAGTTGTCATGCTTGGTCACTTCTCTTGCTCAAAGAAGACGTCGGAGGTTTTCACAGCTATCAGATTACACTTTTCGATTTCGGACACAGCCCGCCTGAGCGTGTTTCTGATTTCCTCATCCCTCAACCCCGGGCTCTCCAACTTAAACCAATACACTTATTCAGTTATTGTAGGCAGAAAATAAAACACGTGCTAAACTTGTCAATTAAATTAGCTAGACATGTACCCAGAGCGAAAGACGAACAATCCTTGGTGACCAATGAAACTGCAGATTCATATTTCACTGGATCGGATGATCTAGCGTAGGCGGTGGTGTGATGTTTTTGGCATCGAAGGCATTTTACCATGAACAAATGAATTTTCAATATATGCCAGCATTATAAAAGCTATAAGATTTTAAAAACATTGATGAAAAGTTTTTGTAATTGAAAATACAAATAATTACATCGAAGCCAACACAAGTTTCGAAACTCGAGTTAAAACAACTCTTACCGAGAAAGTGATAAAACCAATGAACAAAAGTCTTAACATAATTGCAAATGCAAATGAAAGAATTAAAATACTTTAATTGGTTTAAAAAGATAAAATAATTCGAAAGTAAGGATTTTATAAGGATGAAAAAGTAAACAAAATTTGAGGAGTACCATGAAAATGGCAAAAAGACTAAATGGAACCGGAACTACACACTTTTTTTTTGGTAAAAATATAGTTTATAAGAACTTTGTCAAAATTTAACTGAATATTTTAAGACTAGAAGTTACCAGTGGTAATGAAGTGCTAAGAGAATTGACAGATGAGAAAGCGAATAATAAAATTTAATGTTTCGCAGGCTACGATTTTACTTGAGACCCTTTGACCCTTCAAAGTGTCTTTGCCAAAACTCTCAAAGGGTTTTGGGGGTTGGGGGATTCTTGGACTTTTTCTTACTTTGTTTCGAATGCCCCAATTCTTAAGTACTGTTAAGCCGGAAATATATCGATAAACCTGATGGGAGTAAAGAGGTTCAAAGAACTGCGAAGTGCAGGAAGTCCGATGTCAATCGTTTCTCTATTATTGTAATAAATGAACATAAATGTATATTTTTTAAACAAAAGATCCCAAACTCAAAAAAGGCTTATCACATGCTCTTAAAAAGGACAATGAGCTCCAAATTTATATTTCGATGTACCCATAAAACAGATTCCAGAATAATAAACATTTGCTATAAGTATAATAATTATTCTTTGACTGCAGCAAGTGGCTGTTATTGGTTGTCTACGATCATTCCTTTACCAGTGTTGTCACGCAATAATCAAAGAGAAATTCTATGCGTTTTAAATTTTCACTTGTGCCGTCCTTAATCTGACCCATGCTTCAAGTCTTGTAGTGATCGGGACCCGAGTTCGAATCCTGACCGAACCATTTCACTTTTTCTTTTTTCTTTCTTTTTTTCATTTAACTTTTTATTCTTTTTTGACCAACCGACAATTCGATTTTAGCAAAATATGAAAATAAATAAAACGAAGAAGAGGATTGATATGAAGTTCAAAATTATAAAATTCATCAACGCTTTCCAGTTTTCAACTGAACCCTTATACCGTGCTTAGAGTTTGGTTATTAGACCAACATATTAAACATTAATATTCTTTCTTGTCTTTCTTGTTCTTTTTAGTTAGCGATTCTTGGCTCAATTTGCCGCAGTGTCAAAGTTCATAATTTCTTTGATGTTGATCGTATATCGTGTGGTATGAACAAACCCATGCCGAACCATTTTTACTTAAGAAATTCTATTTTCGATCATTAATTTTTTTTTTGACCAGCCAAGGTAAAATGAACTCAAATAAAACACAAAAAGAGGATTGACATGACATTCAAAACAAATTTGAGTTTCTGAGTTTCGATCTTTTACCGGGGGTTTTCAGAGGCTCTAAATGGGTTTTTCGGGATGCAGGATATGGCTCTTTTGGCGGCGGAATACGGGATTTTCGAAAGTAGGCCGGCCGGATTCGGAATAAGAACTCCGTGCGGGATGCGGGATAAATTAAATTTCAGTAGCGGGAAACGGGATTTAATTCTTGAAATCGGGAGGCAGACAAAAAGAAATATTGAGTGAAAATGTAAAGTTAGTAAAAAAAACACACACACACACACACAACTCATTTGCTTTTTTCTGCCAGTCATGGTAATTTTCGTAGTGCTAGACATTTTATAGTTTAGTCAGTTTAAGGTGCCCTCGACTGAAGTCATAGTATGTTTTTTGCCCACACATTACGAAACTATCATGACCGCTGTGCTTCACCGTTGCCTGGAAAAATTATAATGCGATCTTTTGGCATGAGCCGGTCGTCATTTAGGCCATTCATCACTTACACGTGAAAATAATCGAGGCCTTCTTCATCCACGAAAAACATCAGCCCTACAATCTGGTCAGCCTTAAAGAGACAACAATACTGGTGGATTAGAGTTTAACGAACCTTAGGAACAACGAGACTGCAGCTAGAGAACAAGTGCCGAATCTACTACATTCGCTAAATGGCCCCCAAGGAAACGTAGCTTACAGTTAAAATTTTAAAGTGTGGATTTCAGCGCCTTGATGAAGTTCTGTCACCACTCAAGTATAATACTATCAATTTTTAAAACTGTATGACACTGGACGTGGAAAACGTGCGTTCAATTGGCCACCACAAAGCCCCGCTGTGCAAGGTTTTAGATTACGCGAGAAACTTTGGTAACGCTGTTTAATAAGGAGAGTCTTAGGGGACAACAACACTGGGGTGCCTTTTACTACACTAGTCCGAGGTCATGGTCTCCTGCTCTACTTTTTGTCATGAACAGGGTCAGGGTTTGACAGCCCGTGTGAC
>JANRMR010208141.1:10094-28617 GCA_025434825.1 Bergia sp. 'catenularis'
AAACAACGGAAACATTTTCCGTTGTCTAGATCAGTCAAGTCTATATTCAATAAAAATTGATTGATAAACTCAAGTCGATAATTGAAAACTGCAGAAGGGTTTATTACACATAAAAACATGTTTCATTTGATCTGTCATCTGGGCTTTTTAGATCTAGTTTAAAATTTAAAGTATTCACAATATGGTAACTGAGATAAATATTTAAAGTGTGTGTGAAATAATATGAACATATATTGGGTTAAAGGAAAGCTAATGCAAAATATAATGGTATGACTATGATTTGAGGGACCTGGGACGCCAAGAAAATGCACGTTGCCACGGATGCGAAGACACTCACAGAAAAGAACGCAAGTTTATGTTCACGATTTGATAACGACGTTGAATATGTTTGTTGTACTTAGTGTCATTTCTCGTAAACTAAAACAAAAATGAGACTTAAAAAAGAAAAAATGTTGTTTTTACGACAAACGCTTTATTACATGAGATACTGACGTGTTGATGCTGCGGTTTCTCGTAGTTTTGATACAAAAAATAAAAAATCATCGGCAAACTTTTCTTTATTTTTGTTAGGTGTTAGAAAAGAATAAGCTTGGTGTCAATAGGATAAACTGTTCTGGATCTATTTCCTTTTTAAGAAACCAGAAGCAAAAATGAAACTTTTGAAATCCTCCAATCACAACGTTCACTTATGATTTGATTCGTAACTCAAGCAAATTTGAATTGTACAAACGACAACAAATCCATTCTCAAAGATAAATCATAAAATAGCAACTGATCATCAACAGTATTCCTAAAATGTGTGCTACTCTGCAATTGGTTTAGAAACCATTAAATCCATAACCAATTGTAGAGCAATAAAGGTGAAACCCTTTACTAAATAAGTATAGTTACTGAATAACTTGTCTTAAAAATTTATTGATCAAAATTGCCTTTGCACGCGTGTAACAGAAGAAATCGATGACCTCATGCGCATCCTTAGCGCCCCAGATCCACCAAGGCATTGAACTATTTCCAGCCCACTTACCAATGCCATGCAACACGCGTATTTTGATGGACGTCTTGTAGATGCTCTTTGTGATAATACGTGCTTCTCGGTTTGGATCGATATCCTTCAGTTTTCCAGTCACGAAAAGGAAACGTTTCGCGCCCAGAAACCGTAGCAGTCCCGTGTTGATATCGTGCCGTAACTCCTGCAAAGTGCCTGCCAAGTTCACGTTGAGGACGCCCACCCTATGAACCAACGGCTCCAGACAACCTACGTTTGGACGAAGTATGTTCACAGGCATCTGCCGTCTTCTGACAACAACTACGCAGTAAAAGATAAACGATATGAACATTATCAAAAACTTTATTTAACACGGTATCTATTCATTTAAAGAAAGTACACAATTAATTAAAACTGTACCGTAAACTACAATGTTACTGAAATTAAAGGCAAATCAGTAACTGATCATCAGTAGAATGCCTAAAATGTGTGCATTTCTACAATTGGTTTTGCCTTCATTGAATCCTAGACCAATTGTAAGCCATTTTAGGAGGGGCCGGCCACCATGTGAGCACAGTTACTGAACAAACGTTAGTATAGGTAAGGAAAAAAAGTAAAACGCTTATATAAAAATTTGTGTCTAACGCCATCATTCAATACTCCATAGAGCCGTATGGAACTGAAACACAAATTAACACAATTATATGTTTCTAGAAGAAAGTTGCTAGCTGTACAAGGCAGTCACATTTGAAAGCACACGTTTGCTGCTATTTTTAAAAATGTATAGTCTATGTTCTAATTCAGTTTTAGCAGGAAGATCATTCCAGAGAATCGCTCCTCTGTAGTGGAATTTTTTCCCCTGCTTTTGATAGAATTCCTAGCAAGAATAAATTAACCAAGTCTATTTTTAAGCCGATGGCCGAAAAAGTGAACACTTAAAGTATTTGTAAAATTGACCCTACGTATGGTAAGTAGGAACCCATTATACAAGCCAAAACCAGCTTACCGTTTTCTGTTTCATCTTCGTTGTAGACAATTCCAGGTGGTAATTGCTCTTCGTCCTCGTTTTCTAAGAAGGGATCTCCTCTTGTAGTAACAATTGGAATTGCTGCAGCCTCCAGTAAGGCGTTATGCACAGGATTGGATGTCTCACCCATTGGAGAGGGCGAGCGAATGTTGTTCGTGACAGGAGTGGGACTGCTGCTGCGGCTACTGGATGGGGAGGAAGCCCGACTGCTTGCTCGAGAGGAAGCCCGGCTACTTGCTCGAGAGGAAGCCCGGCTGGTCTCAGGTGGAGAAAGAGTATTTGCTTGTAACTCATCTTGAGACGTGGGATTCTCGGGTCTAAACTCCTCAACTTTTGACCTTGCACTCGGTGGTCTGGCTGGCTTTTCATTTGTTGTTTCAGAGAAGGCTAAAGCGGGGGGAACTGTCGAAGATGTTTTGTGCACCTGAAATGGTAAGTGGGAGTTCGTACAATATATATTTTCCTTGTCTTTTCTTCCCTTTTTTATATATTGATGATTTTTCCCGTTTAATCACTACATTCATTCATTCAATCAGTCAGTCAGTCAATCGTTAACTGATTCATTCATTCATTCGTTCATTTCATCCATTAATCCATTCATCCATCTGCTCATTCATTCATTCATTCATTCACTCATTCATTCATTCATTCCATTTATTCATTTATCTATTAACCAATTCATCCACTCATACTTTTACATATATTTGTTTGTTAAACTTAATCTTACTTTTAAGAAACGGCAAAGCTCTTTGTTTGGTAATTTTTTTTCCGGAGAAGATGAAACTAATGAACCTTCTAAGGTAATAGTATTTTAATACTATTCTTGCAAAGTGAAAGTATACTTTCGAGGTTGAGGATCTGGCTCAATAGAAAAAATGATACACATTCGTTTTTTACTCACCATCGTCGCTTCTTCGGTTTCAAGTGAGTCTTCATTAACATCACCAGATACTCTTGCAGAACTTCCCAAAATCTTCATGTTTGCTGCGCTAACTAAGTCAACATTACTGTGTCTATATGAACTCTTCTCACCCAAGTCTGAAAACTCCCAGGCTTCTTCCATATAGGGGTTAGTCTCTCCTTTCCGAGTGTTGGGGGGAGTGGGCTTGACCTTATATTTCATACGTCTCCAAAAGTAGTAACTAATAAGTATGATCAGCACGAGGATAACTACTGAGACGACTGAAGCGATTATCAAAATTTCTTCCATGGTCAAACCTACACAGAAAGAGAAATATAATGTGTTTAACCCTCGGAGACCAAGGTATTTTTCATAACAAGTTAACCCAAGAGGGAGAATCGATCTGACCCCACCCCCCCAGAGATTTGCCATATGGTTACACATAAAAGATTGAGTTTTGGCACGCTAACAGCTTTGGGTTAGCTAATTACTTTCCATGAGAAAAATCAAGTTTTAATTATTAACTGTTGCTATGGCAACAGCCGTTTTGCAACAGAACCTGCCATCTTGGCCGCCATCTTGGATTTTTGAAAATTTTTTTTGCAAAATTGCAGCAAATTTTCTTGAAATAAGTAGAAACCCATGTATTTAATAGATATGAAAATAATGAAGGATGAGATGAAAAAGAAAAAATTAGAACAAATTTTACTAAAAAATATCCGATTTTTGTTTTGTATCTAAATTTGTATAATTAATTGTGCATAAATTATAAGTGATTACGTCATCCATATAACGTCAAAAGATGTGTTCATTATCGGACTACAGGTAATGCAAGTTTCACTTTGATTGCTTTAAAGCTTTGAGTTTTAGATTGAAAAAATGTACTGGGGGGGGGGGGGTCAATTCGACCCTCCTTGGACGTTTGAGGGTTAATGTACTTACGAATAAGCTTCTTAATATAGCAGTTGTTGATTTTAACTGTACATGTATGTTATTATTTGCACGTTTGTATTCTGAAAGCTCTAGCTTAATGTTCATAGACGCAACGTGTTTGATTGATTGATTGATTGTCTGATTAAATTTTTGATTGATTGATTGATCGATTGAAAGGGGCTCTTTCATGGATGAATAATTAATTTTTCAGAAGTTTGGCTTTTATGCTGTAATTTTATATCCAACAAAAAAACCTTTCATTAACTTGCCCAGGTTCAATATGTTTTAAGCAAAATTCTCAAGTTAAGATAAATAACAGAATCAATAGTTACAATGAAAAACCTAGTTATCACCTAAAACAGACCATTTGTATCATTTACCCGAGAAAATGTACACTGGTATCTGAAAACTTGCATATAATGTGTCGGTTAACTTTTAAGCATCAGCAAAGCCGTGAAAAGCATACATTTTCTTTTAACTTTAAACTTCGACATCTTCGACAAACAGCCGCTATATTTGTATACCTACTGAAAGTCAAACATACCTGACTGAGCCTCTGTTGATGCTTCGGTAATGTGTTCCTGTCCATCTACTTTCATGGTCGGAAGCGTGGACACGGTCTGGCCGTTCATTGTAATCTCCAAGCCGTCCTTTACGTCGTCTTTTATCTTGTTTATCAGCGGTTCTTTCTTTGACTGAGCAACCTTCATCTCCATTTTTGCAATAACACTCCCTGCCTCGAAGATTACGTTAGTGAAAGTAGCATCCGGATACAACAAGTTGAAATGATTCAAGCATTCAATCTTGGCCTCCTCTTCCCGTCCTTGCACAAGATCAGCATATTCTCCATCGAACACAACTTGTATTTGCATAACAAGTAAGGGATCCATACATCGTTCTGTTGATTCGGTGAGATTAACCATTCTCTGAGGAGAGTATCCATTTGATGTCTGCAAATGGACACCGCTTTCAAGCTGAATATCGAGATTACCGGTATACACTGGGGAGGACCCAGAAACAAACAAAGGAACTACAAATTTTTTCTGATTTGTGCCCGTTACCACTTGAATCACAGTCACTCCAAAGTCCTGGTCCGATTCGAATTTGGACTGTTCAGCATTTACTCTATAAAAACCATCTCCGCTGCTGTACACCGACTTAAGCACACCACCAAAAAGACCCGAGCTTCCCTTGGTGGCAATTTTAGTTCCTGTATCAAAAGTTGTCTGCTCAAATTGAGTTTGGCTTGTAGACTTTGAGTGAGCAATGTCGTAATAAATAGATGTATCGGCGGAAGATGCAATAGAACCATCTTTGTTTTTAAGTCTGACTTTAAGCTCAAAGTCACATTTCAGTGGAGTGCTTGTATGATCAGGAAGAAACATTAACATGTCGGATATGAACTTCGCGTGTCCAAGGAAGATCTTTGACAAAAGGGTAGCATCATCGTCACTCACATCTTTATTCCAGTTGACGTCCATGGCCGATTTCCTGGCTTGCAGTGCTTGCATAGTTTGTCCGATCGAATCCGTAAATCCGGTCTTCGAAGAAGAAGAGTAACCCTGTATATTTGCAACGTCTAGTATGTCAAAGGTACAGTCAGAATTAATGTCACCCAACACCTGACTGTTACAAGAAGTAACCTGTCTGTTTGGTATAATATTAAGCTGTCTGTCCACTGTCGTATAGGTATCTAAGCTTATGCTGGGGCGTCCAGCAAGTTTACTCATAATCACTACATCTGCTACTTCAGGTTTCGAGGCACTTGTACTACCAACAGGCCCAAAGATTCGAATATAGTTACTGTTTATGTCATATGGAAATTCTGTTGCTATGGAAATAATCTGAAGGTGGTTAGAGTTGAATGCAAGCTGTATGTCAACGGCAAAGAGGCCAGTGACACCGGGATTTGTACGAACACCCAAGGTCCAGGTTTGTCCATTCGTTAATGATGTAATAGCCGGGCCCTCCATTGCTCCAATATCTATTTCTCCGATATCTGGTTCAGGGTTACAATAGAACTCAAATGTTGCGGTAATACTAGAGTTCTTGCTGGATGTTGCTGTGAGTGTCACCGGATTGTTGTCATTGCCTAATAAGGTAATCTTAACTGATGGTAGGATAAGTTGTGCAGCACTGGTACTGCTAAGATTAAAGTCGAGAAGTCCGCTGTAGTGAGAAAAGTTTTCAACTCGTAACAATGAACCATCATCCATTTTCAGTTCTGCATATGGATATCCTGCGGCTTTGCGTGTGATTCCAGTCAGAGTGGAGTTTATTCCCTGAATACCAAGCTTCACGACTTCCACAATATCGAGTACATCTGTAGAAACAGTTAGAGTAAGGATACTACTTTCGTATCCTTCAAAGGAGGACTTGAAGCTTATGAGTCCAGTGCTACCACTATTTTTGAGAGTGAAGAGGTTTTTCGGTGAAGGACCAAACTCAAAGCCATCCGAAAATTCTGTTGCATTGCTAATTACGATTGAAGTGTTCGCTAGTGTCGACACTTCCTGAAGATAACCATCTGTTAAATTGACTGAAGTCTTCAAAAGAACTTGTTGGAATTTTCCCGGAACGATTTGCTTCAATTTGGTAACAACGGTAGATCCACTGCTGGCCGGATAGGGTGCTGCCTTCAATACTAAACTACCAAATCCAACAACCGATACCTCGACTTCCACTGGGTAGACATCCTTCACGTGAACAACTAGTTTACCTTTCCCTGTCCTCCCGGCAGAATTGGCCTGAACATGTGGTACTCCATTGACAATGACAGCTGTGAAAAGGTTGTTAGATTTAGTTGTGTCATCTAATGTAAACCTTGACGTTTCCGTTGAAACAGTTGTTCGTACAGCCTTCTCGTCCACCAGCACAATCTCTACAGGGCTACTTGTAGGTACTCCCGCCCTTGATGACAAGCTTCCGACACAAGCAATTCGTGGCTGAAGCATACGAACCTCGGCATCGTAAGTTCCACTGTCGTTGATGTTCGTAACTCTAACGTCTACGCGTGCTACAATGGATCGCCGCTGACCGACCTCGGGCGCACTGTCGGTAATGGTTATCTCCAAATTGTGAATATTCATGGTCTCGTAATCCAATTTCTTTGCCAGTGTGATTTTACCTACAGACATGATACAATTACAATTAGCAGTTATTGATTTTCGTTTAGTTCACCGGCTTGGCTTATGACTACCATCACACAAATACAACAACAGTTGAAAGGAACGACGTATAAATAAAAACGAGTTACGAGAAGAAAATTTCCGCTATTTTTGTCACCCACATTGCCATTCTTGTTGTCTGAACTCTTTATTATTGAAGAACAGAATGCAGTTGCAAAACTAATTTGCACTCTGCCAAAGAAGATAGTAAAATGAGCGGTAAATTTTAGGATTTAAAATCTAACCACACTTTTTATAACCTGAAAATGATCTGACTTGAAAACGGAATGGATCAGTCTCGAACAAAAAGGATCTTTAAATTGCTTTTGAGCACTATGCTGTGATCTGGTGATACCGCAATTTTAATAATATCAATGCCGAATAGGCGTAAAGATGCTGAAATATGTTACGCTGTACAATCTAAATACAAGCTCGTTTTAGACCTAAAGCTAAAAAATAACATAACACAGTTTTCATTTGAAACATATTGTAAAACATTACCTGTCGCCGAATCAATGGCAAATGTCCCAAGGTTATTTCCTTTCGTAATGGTGTACAAAAGTTGCCCCTCAGCTGCTGCGTCGCTATCAGTTGCGTTTATGTCAAAAATTATGGTATTGATTGCTGTGTCCTCACTTATCTTGATCAGATGAAACGAGTTGTGTAAAAGGTTTGGTGTGTACTCGTTTGCTCCTTGAACTACGAGGGTTACAACCACGGAACTGTTAAGAGCAATGGGTGTTCCTTTGTCAATCACAAGGACGTCCATTCTGTATGTGCGATCAGCTGAATGCGACGCAGTCTCTAGATCAAGATTCTTTTCGACCCGGATTCTTCCTGTATTCGGTTCAATGGTAAAAAATTCTCGCTCATTTCCACTGGTGATAGAGTAAAGTAACTGTGCGTTTGTGCCCTTATCTTTGTCAGTAGCACTCACTTGAACAACTTGTTCTCCTTTTGCAGTAGTTTCGCTGATCTCTTGATGGTAGGAAGGTCTCGAGAAACTTGGAGTATTGTCGTTTACATCTGTTAAGGAAATGTGAAGAGTCATGGTGGTGGATTTGGCATTTCCTCCACTAGCCTTATCCGTTGCCCTGATTTGCAAGTGATAGATTTCTGACGTCTCTCGGTCAAGTTCAGCATCCACGGTGATGTTGCCAGATTTACTGCCAATAGCAAATACTCTGCCTGTATTACCCGAGACAATTGTGTATGTAACTTCGCCGTCCAAACCAGAATCTGAGTCTGTTGCTTTTGCTTGATAGACAAACGAACCCACGGCAATGTTTTCGGGTATATGAACATAGTCGTCTTGAGAGGAGAAAACGGGAGCAAATTCATTGACGGGCGTAACTCGCAGCAAAAGGGTTGTGTTCGAGAATAGGGAGGGAATACCAGCATCCTGAGCTTTCACGACAACGGTGTGTGTCAACTCGCTCATATCGAGAGCATCAAGATCAACAGACCCTGTTGAAAATAAACAAGAATGCCATTTTGATTATGTATACTCCAACAAAACCTTTGTGCTTTTGGAATTGCCACGACGGAAGATTTGTTACAGTGGATCTCTGTTCAAGGTACTACTGGCTGATGAATTACAATACTGTCGCATTAAGTAGTAAGCTACACAAACGTACCAACGTGAGATTATTGTGAAATTGTGTTATCGTATTAAACGGGAAGTCGTTAGATTAAGTTCCTACTACATTGGAGTGGTCTGAAACCAGGTGAGTCAAAGTTTTAGTTGGTTGACCGTCCGGGATGGTTTTGTTCCGAGAAAGACTGTTGCTGGTTGTGACTGATGTTTCTATTAGCTGTGTGGAAATCATCTTCAGTTATGTTCTCAGATAATAATACACCATCAGGTCGCTAAAAGCTTAGCTGGTTCGGTTAGTATGCAGTCCTTGGAACAAGATGTTACGTGTTATGTGTTAGTGATTTCAACCTTTTGTATTGACTTCTCAGTGTTGCTGGAGCATCAAATGCTTTTAAGATGAAGTGCTGACAGAGTGAGGAGTTTCTACTTCTGCTTCTACTAATACCACCCTTCAGAGTTGACGGAACTGGGGACATTACATAAAATTACTTAATTTTCACTTTTCTCTTTTACCGTCCAGGATTGGTAATTTTTCTAACGTTTTGGGGTGTGACAAGAACTATTCAAATCTCTTGGCAAAAAGAACTGGTGCTATAAAATGAAACAGTATCTTATATGTAAAAATGTAGATATTGCACTATTTCGACAAACCAAAAAAAACTAATTGAGGTTTGCGCGCGAAAGCGTTTTGCCATTAGGGTCAGAAAAACTGACCAATCGTTAGAGTTTTCAAATAAGGCATCAACCATTTGAAGGTATTGAAACTCTGCTCAACCTTTCAGCTCGTCACAAACACAACTTTCTCTCCAAAAACATCTAGTTATTGCTCAGCTGGAGAGAATCTTTGACAAATTATTTCACTGGTGTGGAATACGAACACTGTAAGTTCAGCCTTGAAATATACTGATATCTAAAAGGGCAATACCCAGTTTTAAAGCATTTGCTAAATTCCAAGCTTTTCTTGACCTAATTTTACCAAATCTTCTAACTTTCATGCTTTTCAGGCTTAAATTTTACAGTTCCATGATTAGTTTGCAACAAAAGTGCTTCCATAATTCATTTCATGCCTGGTACAAATGTTTTTCAAAACAGACCATGGGGATTTAAATGTAATAAGTTGAAGTGTTGTAAAAATATCCCAAGTAAATTCCTTTTGAGCACTAGCTCTAGAAAGGCATTTGGCCCACACGGAAAAAAAGAAATCTCTGATAATAGCGGGATTCGAACCCTCAACCTCCGGAACAGATCACCCTTCTCCACCAACTGAGCTACAAGGCCAGAAGGGAGTTGGTCGTGGGCAATAAAGATGGTAATATGCGGCAATGAACATGTAAGTGAGGGCGTAAGAGCTAAGGTTTGGCCACTCAGCTCTAATAAACAGACTATTGTAATATAATAATAACAGAACATAATAGCAAGACAGACAAGAGCAATACTAACCGTTTAGAGATAGAGCGCCACTGGTGGTGTTCAAAATCCATAGCTGGCTGTGATTGGTAAACAGCAGAGAATACGTGACCAGCCCATTGTTACCACCGTCTGGGTCGTTGGCGAGGAATGTGAACACCGTTATACCCAGGACCGTGTCTTCAGGGACGTCAAGTGTATATTGGGACTTTGAAAAGGTAGGCGTGTTGTCATTGAGGTCGATTACATTGACATTAACTTTACAAACAGCGAACTTTGCCCCTGTGGCACCGTAAGCATCTTCAGCGCGGATTACTAGGGTGTATGCAGGCGTAGTTTCGTAATCAAGCATGGATGTCAATTTTAAGATCCCGGATGTCAAGTTGAGGGTGAATTTTGAGCCAGTATTTCCTAAGTAAAGATCGTAATCATGGTAAGCATTTAAAAAGGAACTATATAAAAACTGAAACATTTAAATAAAAAACACATTCTTGATCGCAAACGAATCAGTTACTGAGGTTAATAAATTGATAACGTACCATCCAATAACACTAAAACGATTTAATTTGCGCTATACAAGATTAAATTAGTAACTTATGATCATATGAAAAACCAAGAATTTTATACGTTCTAAAATTTCATAAATTCTTGGGAAAATATTTTCAAACTTTGGAAAATAATTGTATAATATTCAGAAATGTATATACTTTCCCAAATTTTTAATAATACAGACAATTTCATGGTCTCTTGGGAATACGAGATTATCTTCTTCCGTTAAAAAATCGTGCACACTGAAATAGAAATTGTATCTCTGATCGGCTATTCAATATCCTCTATTATTAACTTATAACAATGAAATCTCTTGCAATCAAGAGATATATTAACCCTTTTCGTTTAAGACTTGAAAGTACACCTTTAGGGAGACAGCTGTTTATATCCATTTTTATTCATATTTTATCGGAAAGATTAGCATTTGCCGAACCTTAATTATAAACTGTCTTTCCACATTATTTTATTTACCTGAAACTATTTTGTACGTCACTTCACCCTGTACTCCATAATCACCGTCAGTGGCATTTACATCAACAACAAGAACCCCTTCCCTAGGGTCAGCATTTTCTACATAGGTGAAATTAAATGTATCCGCATGTTGTAGCTGAGGTGTAAACTCATTCACAGCAGTTATGGTAATGTTGACTTGTACTGTTGTGTTGTAAGACACTGGAGTGCCAAGATCACGGGCATTTAGCACAAAAAAGTGCTCTAAAATTGGTAGCGGTACTTGCTCCATGTCCAACGATTTGTTGACCTTGAGGTCTCCTGTTGTAGAATCGATACTAAAGTAGTCATCGTCGTTGCCTGAGATGATAGTATATCGCAGCTCACTGTTTGTACCTGCGTCAATATCAGTAGCCTCTATTCTAGAAGCAACAGCGTTCACGCTTGTGTTCTCTGGTACAGATATAGCGATGCAAGGAGCACCAGCAAAAATCGGCTTATTGTCATTGATATCCATGATGTTAACAACCAACCTTGCATCAGTGTAACGCACTTTCTCCGCAACAGCGCCGTCACTAGCTCGTATAGTGAGTGTAAACGTGGCTGTTGTCTCACGATCTAACAATGCCATTGTTTTGACTACTCCGGATGTAGCGTTGACAGCAAACTTGTTGCCAATATTTCCACCAACAATTGAGAAGGAGACCTCTCCTTGAGGACCAGAGTCCTTGTCGCTTGCGGTGACGGTGGCTATATATGAACCTGCTGCTGCATCCTCGTGGATGGATGCGTTGTAATTACCGCTTGCGGGGTCGAACACTGGAGAGTAGTCATTGACATAGTGAACTTGAAAGGGTGCAGTACGAACCTACAAGAAAAAATAATCATGTTAATCATCATCATCTTAATACCTACCGTAATTATAACTCATTCCAGTGATGGTAATTTCTTTAATTAATAATATCATGCTAATTGTAACAACCTTAAAGACTATGGTGCCTAATTTCAATGTGCTCTCTGCACTGATTAGATTTTGTGGAAAGAGTTGTAATCAAACTCAACAGATAAAAAAGACAATGTATTATTTCTTCCTTACCTTTTGTCCGAAGTTTGAAACGAATTCCAAAACGTAGTTGGTCCCGTAGACAGAAATGGACAAGTCCGTAAAGGTTGCTCTTTCGTCTTCAACTGTGACATTTGCTGTACCAAGTAAGGTGCCATTCGACCCACCCGACAGCAGACTGACAGCAATTGTCCAGCGTTCCTTCAGAGGGCGAGCGCGCACGCCCGTACCTAGGTCACAGACTTCCACAATTGGCTGCACTCCAAATGGCACCGACTGGTTGGCGTTGGCCGGTTGTACAATTACAGATATAAAGAACTGTCTCTGGTTCACGTCAAAAGGAGTCGAAACGACGTTCAAACCGGAATAGGATGAAGAAGGGTTCGTGGTAAGGTCAAACTTCATCTTATAACCTAATAGAAAATAAAAACAAATTGTTAAGTTTCTTTTTTGAGAAGTTATACGAGGAATTTCAAAAGAAAACATTTCAATCTTCCATGAAGACCATTGATCAATCACTTCTGCTAAGGTTCAACGCAGTTTACATTGTAAACCAATTAATATTGTTTTTGTTCTCTGCACGGTACATATATTCAGATGATCGTAACAGAACAAATAACTACTAATTGACTTGATCACCATCTAGAACAGACCATCCGTACAATATTGACACTATCCAAACAGTTCCTGCTTATAGATATTTATCTTGTAACTATAATAGTTTTTTTTATCAATAAACTTTTAAGCATGAGTAAAGCCGGGAAAGAGCCTTTTATAAGAATACAAAGTAATAACAAAGTAATTTCAAACCTGTTGCAACATCTGCAAACTTGATATCGTTAAATTCAACTCTTCCAGATTCTGGCACTTGTAGTTGAGTAGAACCATTTATTACCGAGTTATCAGCTCCATCCATGGTGGCGGTAATCATCCAGGTCCGTCCCTGCCAACCAATGTTTCCAGCAAGCTCATCTGGGTAGGAGTTTCGTATCTCTACAATCGGCTGGCTGCCACATACCACGGTATCGTTACAATTTCCAGGTTGCTGCGAAAGGGTCAGATACATAACTCGCTCGCTGACGTTGAAAGCATTGGTCTGTAAAGAGCAGTAATAACGAGACGCTGGCACAGTTCTTGCCTCCAGGTTGAGAACATACCCCGTACCCGCATAATCGATGCTAAGGTTCGTGAACTTTCCAATACCACCAACGAAATTGATTTCAGTTGTTCCATTGAGGTGACCTTGGTTTGCTACTGAATTCGAGATTGAAGCAATAAGCACCCACTCACGTCCTTTCCAGCCTGTATTGTCCACAATTTCTCCCGTAGCTGCATCTCGGAAATCGACAACCGGCTGATCGCTAAACGGAACAGTTTCGTTTGCTCCTTGTGGCTGCACGGTGAAATTACAATACATGACACGTTCCTTTACCTCAAATGTATGCGATGATGTGTTGAACCGCGTGGTGTTTGGTTTCGTAATGTTGAAGTCCAATATGTAGTCAGACGCATTGTGACTGATGCTCAGATCAGTAAAGTTAGCCCAACCATTTTCAAAGGCAACAGTAACATTACCTTCCAAAACTGCATCTTTGTCTCCAGTTCCGTTACGAATGGTTGCTGTAACGTACCAGCTTGAAGTGACATGGCCAAGATTGGCTACCACTCGATCAAAAGCATCCATCATCATCAACTTTGGCTGGACGGTAAAGGGTACTGTCTCATTGGCTCCGAATGGTTGCTGAACTAGTACAAGTTTGCTGGGTATCAAATACGTGACGCTACCACTGGTGAATTTAGCCGCTTCCTCTTCTTGAGCTTGTCGTTGGTCGTACCTCAGGGTCCCATTTGCAGTTTCGTTAGTGCCCCCTTTTAAAATGAAACAAAATGGATGAGATTTACCATATGAACAACCATTAAAAGGGCTGCTACTAAGACTGGAGAGAGGCGTTGATTCGATTTTACACTTTTTAATACTGTGATTTTTGCTTTGAGTTCAGCTTCATTTTCTTGCTTCAAAGTTCATCATAACACATGTGAGTGTGGAATAACCAATATAGCCCTGACGACTCATAGCAAAAGTGATACAGGTACATGGACTAACTACATACTTCGGACTGCAGCTGCAATAAGAGAAACTGGTAACTGTCTTTAATAACAATTAACATTTGCAAAACTGAAGAAAAAGAAAAGCCTTAATCTAACTGTATGGCGAGGAGTGGGAGGGGAGAGAGGGGAGGCGTTTGTTCGAGGTAGACGCTCATTCATGGAAATATGGAATTTCTGGAGTATCTGCTAGGACTTTTCCGACCCCAGAACCTTACCCGTGAGGTTTGTAGCGCGAACTCCACCGGTTGGGTCCACGGGAACGGGTTCAGGATCTTTAACTGCCAGAGACAAGATTTCCAACCCGCTAGACTCCGCCACAGCCCCAGTCTGAGTATTTTCTATGAGCTTTGAGGACAGCTCCAGGAGATCCTCGTATGACGTCACATTCCCTGCACCTGGAGGGAAAGCAAAAGGATGAGTTTTCGTTAATACAAAATAACTACGCCCAAAATCTGACATCAACTAAAATCACAGAAAAAATTGTTAGAGCACCTAGAAACCTAGTTTTCCCTTTCCATGCTGAAGTCGTCGTTAACAGATGAAAGAAACGCCTCAGCAATTGATTTGGGGGCAGAAGTTCTAACTACTTTTGTTTGTGATTGCAGCTTTACTCTGGCATGTTGCTTTCATTGCAATCATCAGTAATGAAAAACAAAAAGACGCCAAGATATTTTTATTTTTAAAAAATTACAGACATGAACAGCAACTTCAACCGTCTGCACTAATTTACGACATCGTCTCCATGGTGAAAAAAAATCTCAAGTTTACAAGTGAATCATTATTTGAAACCATTATTCCAATGTTTAGGCCAATCGTTATAACCATAGGGAACTAGATGAGACAAGTAAAATGAAATATTAAATATCGTCCAGGAAAGTGCAGTATAGATAACAGTAATAAGACTTCACATGAAACACTCTACCAACCTGTGTAGTTTGCAGGAGGAGATTGTGTCGCTTCTTCTGAGGAGGAGCCGGAGGCGAGACTTTCGTTATTGGTGGTGTTCGACTGATAAACGTCTTCTTTTTGATAAGAAACGGTGGGTGGAGGAGGGTCCCCGACTTCCACTACAACGAGCATGTTCCCACCACCGGCTGAACGTCTTCTTCTTGAGCTTGACGCGCCAACCACGTCCATAACACGTATCCTGGACGGGTCGATCCCCAGAAGATTTGCCAAGTTGGACACCAACTTTGGACCAAAGAACTCGTCAACGGTGACAGGCTTCGCACCAAGTGTAACCTGAACACCATTTTAAAAGGTAAGTATAACGAAAAAACTTGAGGATTAAATGTACCTTAATCTAATATTTAATTCAGAGGTTGTTTTCGTTTTTATCAGTGGGAGGGTAACAGGTGTTAAACCTTGTAGGGGACGTTTCGTGTTCTTTTGTTTTCTGTACCTTGCGCGTTGTCTTTAATCAATATCGAAAATAGTACATTTTAATCAATGCGATTTCCGACAGAGCAGAAAAACAATGTTTTCACTTCGCTGGAAGTGCTGCCCTTTTGTGTCAAGCATATCTAAGCCTCGTTAAGTTCAAATTTTGGTGAACAAGCTCCATTCTGGTTAAAGATAAAAATCGAATATTGGTCTGAGATGATGACAATTAACGGACTAAAACAAAATTTTAAAGAGTTAGGACCTCGCATTAATTAACATATCTCTGAAAGAGAACATAATAAAGTATGTACGTATGAATGTATTTACGTATCTATACATGTATGTATGTATGTATGTAAGAAAAAATAGGGCGGAAAATCACGACATGACCACTTTCATGACCCATGTATGTATGTATGAATGTATGTATGTATGTATACCTGTATACCTGTATAAGTGTATATGTGTATATGTATAGATCGCGGTTTTACATAACGTATCCTTACTATCATTTAAAGAATTTAATAAGTTTTCAATTCATTTAAAGGTTTATGGGTATCCGGTGCATATTAAGGAAGTAACGGACTGATTAGTAAAAACACGCTAACCTTAATAATTACCTGAATAACGGGCATTGTGCGAATCTCGACCGGTTCACTGCCACGAAGGACAAGAAACAGTGTCGATCGTTCCCTATTAAAGTAGTTTGCGCCGCTATAACTGGACAGCGGTGGATAGTAATAATCCTCGGCGGCACCAGCAGGTGTTGGTGAAAGAGTGAAAGAACTTCCATCAAGTTTCGCATTAGTTGGGTTCATAAACACACCTGTAACAGATTGAAGAATTGACGTAATCTTTACGATTTTGAACGAGTTAGCACAGAAGATTTTTTTATAGACGCTTGGCCAGTTTTGAGATATAATCAGTAATCATTGTACGTTAATAACTCTTTTAATGGTTTAGGGAAGGAAAGATATTCTCCATAAGTGGAACATGAATTATCCCACACCACCCTCTTTAAAGGCATACTATTACTCTCGAGACAATTTGGTCTTGAGTAGTTTTGTTTTTGCAATTTCAGCTTCGAATAGAGTGCAGCTTGCACAGAAGCAATAAAACTTGTCTATAATCCTTTGATTCGTCTTTTTATTTTGTTGGCACTAACTTTTAGAATAAAACCTTAACGAGAGAACCACTCAAGACAAAAAATGTTTGGAAACCTAATATCAACAGCAGTTTATCATCAGATTTACGTTTTAGTTTTTTATCATTATATCATTATTATCATCAGAGTGATCGTGATTGTTATTATCATCATTGTTATCATTAATTATTACCTTTCCGATAGACATCTTTTCTTGGTGGTCTCTGGAAAAACACTCCAAGTCTGATAACCTGCTCTTCATTACTGTTTAACAAGTGAAACCTCATCTTCTGTGGTTCATTGGCGCTGAAATACAAGCTATAATTCCGACCAGCAGCCACTACACCATAGAAATTGGAGATTCGTTCCTGACATGTGTATCCAAAGCACCAGCCATGGTCCATGGGGCCGTTTAACAAATTTACATACCCGTCTGCCATTAGAGCTACTGGAGAGAGCCTGCGAGTCTCTGTGTCAGCATCCATACTCTCGATAACAAGCATGAGATGATCAAGAGAGCGACACGAATAAGCGTTCCAAGTACTTTCCCACGCGCATGTACTCGGTGAACCTCGCACAATACCTTTGTTGGGGAACGCTACGTCTGGGTCAAGCTTCGCTCCGTTGGGCAGGGACAGGGCAGGAGTGGGGATGCGATAATCACCTGCCAAAGTGGAGAAAGCGTCGAGCCGTCAATGTATGATACCACCTTAGTACCCTTTCGCTAACGTTCGGTTTTCGATTCATTGTAAAACATAATAATGATAATGATAATAACAGCATTAATAAAAATAGTAATAACAATGAATGTCTTTAGTTGTATAAACAACAGAGTTGCAATTTTGCTTGAAGCAAGACATAAAATACATTTAATTACATTTAATTATTTAACATGCAAGTACAATTACATGGTAACTCGGTTGCTTCCTATTAAGGGCTGTGATAGAAAAATAAAACTCAAAATCAAAGTGAAATTAAACAAACAAACAAACAGACAAATAAAAATATTTTATAATCATGATAGACAACAAATGTTGGATTTTTAAAGCTACTTCTCACTGCATCTCAGTATTTTAATAGAACTCTTGGTGGACGACTTACCCAAACCAAAGCTGGGATTGCCGTCCCATTGGTACTCAGCTTTGGCGATAGCCGATCCACCTGTAGTACCAGTGAGACTTCCATCAAGATCCTTGATGAGTGACTGTCTCAAGGCATCACAGTCCATATCCACACAGTCAGACGGATTTATCCATCTTTTTGTGGGCGTAGCAAAATGCAACCTGGAACCGCGGTCTGTGTTGGGCCATGTCAGTCCTGCAAATGCAAGTGCATTACTCGATGAGATGTCATAAATCAATCAACTCAACAAGACAATTCTATATTCTAATTATAACCATTTTGAAATCACTGTTGATTCCAATCCCAACAGCAGTGGTTACAGAAATAATCGCAAGGCAGCAAAAAAAAATACACAGCATGTGACATTAAAATGAAAATTGTGACATGTCCTTGCTGCAAATTACAGAAACATGGATGAAACAGATTTAAATTTACTTACAGTTTGATTATAAAAAGGATATAATAAATTGGTAAGTACACATCGTGTCGTGTGATTTTGGTCTGAAATCATACTTGTGGCTCCCACAGCGCACTCGTTTGATTTTGAAATCACACGTAAGATTTCAGCCCAAATTTCAGTTACCATTATTAATCAAGTTAAATCCGGGATCTGGAACAATTCGTTCAAATTACGACCGTGTAGTAGGTTTAAAAGATATACAATCTAAAAATATCCAATCAACTAA
>JANRMR010208142.1:7887-18351 GCA_025434825.1 Bergia sp. 'catenularis'
GGTGCTAAGTGGCATTCATCTCATAAGCCAGCACCTGAATACCTGGAGAGCTCTAACCTCTCCAATGGTGCTAAGTGGCATTCATCTCATAAGCCAGCACCTGAATACCTGGAGAGCTCTAACCTCTCCAATGGTGCTAAGTGCTGAGCTAATGCTGGTAACATCTAACAACAGCAACAACAACAAACTTTATTCACTCATTTTCACATCATGTTTCTTTTCTTTTTAACAAATTTACTTACTCTTTTCTTTTTTTTTACAAATACATAATAATAAATAAGCATTGTTTCGAACGACAAAAAATATAACACATACATAGTTCTTGTGATTTTTGAGCCTGGACTCCAAGGTAACCTTGCTGTTTTCGTGGTAGCCTCCAGTTTTGAGAAATGTTGACGTTCTCAGTAACTACTCACCTGAATGAGAAGGCACCTCCCCTGGGGCCGATGCTGTTCCAATATTGGTAGGAATTTGAAGTTTTCTGTCAATAAAGATAATCCAATTAGCATTTTTATGAAACGGAAGATTCCTCCCTTAACACACCAAATGTTCTTACACAAAGGACTTACTCTTGCCGTAGTGGTGGCTTTAGATAACGCCTTTCAATTCCCCGCTCTACTGAAGCCAAACGAGTAATCGCCGCAGATAATGGGTTACCCTCCTCAAAATCTTTGCATTCTGAAGAAAAGGTAAAGAGAAGGGCACATTCAGTTGAGCAGCAGGTATATAATTCACTTACCCCCCCCCCCCCCTCCCCCTCTCATGTTTAATATAAAATAACCAAGTTAGTGCCGTATTTGAAATGTTTCTTACTCAAAGGGTCTTTTCAAAGATTACGTTGGATATGCACGAGCACTTATAAACTGACATGATATTTATTAGCATCTGATCCATTAAATACTACACTGTGAAGAGTTCTTTCATTAATCGTTTAGTGCGCTTTTTATAAGAACCTGACACTATAAATTTCCCTATGTAACTATATCTCTATAAGAAGACACTTAAGCTACCCTGAGTTCTTATATTCAAGGTTTTACTGTATCTTACCTCCAAGTTGGTTGTAACTCATGAATCGTGAAGCCTTTGGATGAAGCTTCCAACCCTAAAATAGTAATACAAGTTAGAACAAAACAAAAACTGACACAGAAAATTGGTTAAATTTGCGCACAAACAACTTTACGTATGTGTTAAAGTCAAGGGTAAAACCAATGTTCAAAGGATAAACACAAGCAGCAGTGGATGTGTTAGCACAGAATCTGTTTGTTAAAACATTAAAATGTGAGCACAAAAAGCCTGAGTTAAATAGTATAAATTCTTCAAACTTCTTGACCAAAACTCAGTATTGGTGGATGATATAAGTTAACACCAAATACTTACTGCAAAACGAATTCTTATGGGTTTTCAACAACTGGTTGAAAAGTCAGAATGAATAACACCAACCATTCTAACCATTTCTACTGTTGAAGACAAGAAAAATGATTGATCATTTCATGGGCATTCATCAACTGGTTGAAACGACAGAATGAATAACACCAATCGATATCACCCTTCGTGACACGCAAAATGGTGATGACTTTGCAACAACTGGTTCAAAAGTTAGACGAATAACACCAATCATTTCTAATCTTTGCAAAAGATGCAAAATAAGTGATCACTACATGATTTTACAACTAGTTCAAAAGTTAGGAACTTGGTATTAAAAAAACTCGTTCTTAAAACCGTACACAAGGGTTAAAAAGCTCAAGACACAGACCTTGACCTGTAGGCTTGCAGTGAAGACTCTCTCCTCAAGGTCCTCCACTTCTCGCAGTATCCCCTTGTTGATGGCAAACGCAACTTCAGGGAACGTACTGTCTTCAAACTGACCTTTGGTTTGTGCCTCGGAGCTCTGTTCCCGCTTCTGCTTACTTGCGGCCAGAGAGCGCTCGTCATCTGAGTCTTCGTCAGAGTCATCAGAATCATCCAATTCTTTCTTACAGGAACTGTTGGCATATTCTAAGTACTTAAGCAAGTTCTTCTGTAACATCTTCTCACGGATTCCCCTACAAACGAAAGAACACTCATTACAATCTCACGTAAGATCTACCTCAAACTTTCTTTTTCAAGAACTTTCGAAGGAGAAATTAAATTTTTCAAGGGCACGCTTAACAAAATTAACGCCACCCTCCGAATCAAGCTATTTTAGACACGTTTCATCAAAAATATTCTCGAAAAACACGTTGATATTTTGCCTCGACCTTCTAATGATGTTTCAAACAGAATTCAACAACATTTTGCTAAAAATCAAGGACTTTTCAACGACAGAACCTTACATGTTGAAATTCAAGAAATTTGTTAAGGTTAAGGACTTTCAACTCCCGTGCTAACACAGGTGAAGCAAAGATGTTCACATAAGACAATAGTCACCAACGTCTAATTATAAATAGTATACAAACTACTTCTTCTATCAAGGACTATGTTTCCCAGATGTCACCGCAAAATACCTTTAGCAATGTTTACATTTTGACTGTGGCATTTCAAGCACAGCTTCAGGAGACAATGCAATGATAGAACAAAAAGATGCAGTGCACAGACATTAAGAAATAATCCAGTGTGCACCCCAAAAAACCGCACTACGAAACGACTAAACCTTAAATTATATTTTTCTGGTAAAGTAACATCTGAAGTTTGTTTGGAGGAGGATCTAATCATACATTTAATTTTTCACAATATTAAAAAAACCGAATTGTTTAACTAGTGACAGCGTCACAAAATCGTTAAGATTTCATCAAGCATTTATCAGTACAACACCTTCATACCATCAGTAGTCATCGTGAATATATCTTTAACAGAAATATCTGATTAGGCTAACCTTGAGTGTAACACTTTGGTAAGCTCCTTCAACGTGGATGGTTCTGTGATTCTCCACCAGCCAAACTGCATGTCTATAAACGCAATATAGTTCCCAGTCAGGAAATAACGAAAAAAGAACTATACCAAAGCATTTATTGATCCAGTTAGCAAAACGTTGAATTATTTTAAATTTTACTCCTTCATTCCTGCATCCTTAATCTCAATTCCTTAGAACTTCACGAGTTCAGCCCTAGCCAAATCTTAAGCATTGGTTACATTGTGTCCTTATGGCGCAACAATGATTAACTGTGTAACTTCTACATGAAAGCTGTAACATCGGTTCCACGGAAATATTTTTTAATTAAAATTAAAACAATTAAAAGAAGTTCCAATGTAATTCTAACCACTATCAACTTTAAAATATGAACTATTCAAATTAAAACAATAACGCTCAAGCTTGCATTACTTGTTAAAAAATAGACAACTCCTGTATCGACTTTGTAGATTTTGCTTTTGAAAAAAACAATCTGTCACCAACGTTGAAATCCAGACTTCCATACTAGTGAACATCAGGTACAAATCAACATGCCACTTACCCGTTGGGATTGCAGCTGGTTCCTGACGCAAAGACTCTAAAACTTGCTTTTTTAACTCCTCAAATGATAAAGAATTGGGTGTTGGATCAGCAGTGCTGCAAGCAGAAGTAGCCATTGCTACAGTCTCTGGGGAGGTAATCGACACTGATGAAGGAACTGTTAGTGAAACTATCTTGTTGGTTCCTCCAACTAAGAGTGATTGCCCTTGCAGTGCTGCTGCAAGAGGAGTACCAGAGCCCAGGGCAGTGATCAACTCATGATTCAAGGTTGGGTTAGACGTCTTGGGAGGCCGTCCAGGGGGGCGAGTGATGGCCTGAGAGTTGATGAAATCGAGGTTATGATCCTTCTTACTGTAAGTTGGGACAAACCTTCCACTATGCGGAGTATGGGATAAAGTCAGAGAAGACTCGTCACAGGGCATTCGAGGAATTACGCTGAACCAACACTTCGAATGAGAAGGAGCCGTTTTCTGTTTCATGGACACGTTGGCAGCTACTGTCTGTGCTTTAGAACTGCTTGCACCAACCAAGTTGTCAATCTTGGCGAATACGGATGTGTTCTCTCTTGAACCCCCAACTATCACATTGTTGAGCTTGTTAGGCGACTTCATGAAACAGTTCGTGTCTTTTGAGCTACTTATACTCTGGCTACCTAACTCATCTTTCAAGCTAGCCCCAGGCATATTACTATTCTGATTTGAGTGAATGACGGTGCCTAACTCCCTGTGTTCAGGTCTGGAGTATGCGTCACCCATGCTGTAACCTTTCACTGGTGAGTTTTGAAGGGGAGGGAATTGCGGTGGTGACTTCAGGGGTGGAGGTCGGGCCACCGGTGATCGTAAGGGGGATTTCATTGCGATTTCCTCTTTTTCAGTTTTATTTATAGTGGCATTTTCCGAGTGCAAATCTCCATTCGTCAACACTTCCTTCATTTCAACATCTTCAGACTTTACAGGAGCACTTCCGCTGTCAATGTCCATTTTCACATCAACACAATTGTCTTGACCTTCTTCTTTCTTCACATCTGGTGCAATTTCCTTCTCGGCACTTTCCAATCCCTCAACGTAGACTCCTCCAGCATGAGGAAGAATCCAGTGGCGTCTCTTGAACCGATCTTGCCCCAGGGAAAGTGCTCTCAAAGAATGTGATGAAGTAAATAACTTCGCCCTAAATGACGAATGTTTCTGAAAAAAAATCCAGATGTATCAAAAACTGAAAGACACACATTCTCTTAACTACTGCACTTAGTTTTGTAAAAAAAATGTTTGAAATAGAAAACGTCTTCAGTAATTCATACTACATTGACACAACCTATAAAGAAATATAACAAAAAGAAACCAACTTCAATATTAAGTACCATTACCAGTGTTGAATGCGTAGCCTGCCTGAATTCAAATTCTTTCAAATGGATCACATAATCATAAACATGAAAATATAACTGACTGCTGATTGGTTAAAATCAATTATTTTTATTATTCAGTGCAAAATTCATAGTAGTTCGCAGAGTAGAAAAGTGAAAGTCAGTGTTATTCCAAAATGTTCGGAAGCTGCACAAAAACGACTGGAAAACCTATGGAAATTCTCCAGACTTGCGAAAAGGCTTGCGAAACCTTCACAAATGTTCGAATATGTTTTGAAGGATACAGAAAATCAGAAAAAAATGTTAGCTAATTCTCAGCAAACAAGCGTAAATTCTTCCAAAACATTCGGAAAATCCTCTGATATATTCGGGAAATCTTGGGAGTTGGTAAATTGTTCGTAAAATGCTCGCAAAGTATCAGAAAAACAGTGCAAACTGCAGTAGTAAGTTAAAATGGCAAACGTGCAGCCACCGAACAAATCCCCTACTGTTGCAACAAATCTCTTTCAAGTTGGCCAAAAAGATGTGATCATGAGACGCAAAACATGGACAAAAAGTACACGTTGATTAATAATTTTAATTATATACTGATTATGCTCGATTTTCTTCGACGGTTACCCTACCTTCTCCAGTTTCTTCAGTTTTCTCTCCAGCTCTTCCTGCGTAGTTGGTTCTGTATCATCCTGAAATATATAATAACCCCATCAAAACACACGGAAGAAAACTTCTGGGAGGACATACTGTTATTTATTAAGTTTAACTGTTTAACTCTGTGGAAGCCAATCAAAAAAGAGATCGTGTTAGATTAAATCAACTAGTTTCCTTGAAATTTCCTTCATTGATTAAGTTCTGTATACATTTCTAATGCAGAACCGAAACTTTAACAATCATGGTTCATTCCATTTGCGAGATCTGGTTGGCACAACTAGTTAGTTTCAAAGTGGAATGCAACAAAACTGGAACTGGTTATAGCCAGTAATAAGGACTGGCCTTGCTTTTGTCTTACAGCTGCTCAGACCTACTATCTGGCTTGTACGAATGCAGAAAGGGGTACGTTTTTGGAGGAAGAACTTCATGTGCGCACGTCACCTTAGCCTTTCGTTAACAATGGCCAGAAGCAGTTCTCTTGGGCTGACTAGATTCAATATATCCCTTAGGTTAGAATTAGAGTCGTGGTTGGGGTTACGTTTGGCTTTAGGTTTAAGGGAGGCGGAGGAGAGGTGGGTGGGTCACTCCCCAGAAACCAAGATTGATCCACATATCAATCCTTGTTTTTTTGGACAACTCACGAACCCCCAATAGGGTAAGAGTCATAGTTGGAGCTAGGTTTAGCCTTTGGTTTGGGGGAAGGGTGGTGGGTGGGTCACTGCCCAGAAACCAGGAGTGATCCGATTTAACAAATGGAAACAATGAAATTCATTGACCAATCCTTACATCATCATCATCGGACTCATCACTAGAGCCAGAGGCACCGCCACCACCTTCACTGTCCTCATCTTCGTCATCATCATCATCATTCTCTTCCTCTTCATCCTCCTCTTCGTCATCATCATCATCATTTCCAGCAGTGCTGCCGGCCATTGGAGATGATGCAAGGTTACTATTGTCACCTTCAGCATTTGAGGAAGCATCCAGTCTTGGTCGACCAGGCTGTTTCTTCACCTTCACAACTGGGTATTTCTCATTCTGAATGGCTTTCAGTCTGTGATACAAAGTTTGAAAACATAATAATTCAAAGCAGTCAAATTTACCGAGATTGAATATAGAGATTGTGGCTACAATATGATATACTAAAATACAATACAATGCAAAGCAAGGCAATGCAATGTAATACAATACAATATGATATGATGTAAAATAATATATTAATGTGTCTAAATGATAAAAGGCTACGAGAATCAGCAAAAATAGTCTTGAATCCAAACATTTTCAATAAAAGTCATCATAATGCATAAAACTGTCCACTCAAAATCTGTTTGCCATAAAAACAGGTTATCAGTTTCAAACTAAAGTTTAACAAAACATTTTGGAGTTTTAAACCTCACTGTTGTTTTGCTTGGGGGTATGAATATAATAGGGGAGGACTTCTAAAAAGGGTTAAAATTCGAAAGTAGACACCATCATAATTTTTGAAGTGGTCAACTCTTTTCCCATACTAGTTTTGCTTAAAGAAAATCAATAAATTATTTTTCAAATTAAATTTTCAAGAACAGCGTGTTACATGTTATTTACAGCTCTTAATGCTTTGAAACCCTGATGCTAAATCTGGAATCACTTACTTTCTGATTCTGCCCTCTATGATCCATTTGTCTCTTCGGAGGTTTGACATATGTTCTATGCTTCCCTCAATCTCCCTGCAAAAGGCAATATACCATAATACTTTTGGTATATATTTATTGTTTTTTGTTGCAAATCCCTTGATCTGATTGGTTCTCTTGCCATTTTATATTCACTGATATACAATGATATGCATCAATCCATTTTGCATGCATGAGTTACAATAATGAGTTTGTCATACATTTACAATTTGATGTAAAATGGTTGAAATAAAATACCTTAATTACTTCTTATTAATAAACCATGATAAATTTATACTAAAACAATTGGAACACTTGCTATTGTTTTCTATGAAAGAGAGATGCACTCGCAATCAGGCCTGTAGCTAGGGGGGTTCAAGGGGGTTAAGATGAACCCGCCTTTTTGGCCAACAACCATGTTTTTCAAAATTCATTGCTTTGTGAAATTCGAAAGTGCAGCGTCATGATACTCTGATCGCTAATATGATGCAACCTGAAGAACCAGCAGAGGCAGGTAACCTCAGCCCTTCCTGGGAGGCCGAGTACGGGCCTGCTAGCAATGGAAAAACTTGGATGAATGAAAACACTAAAATCACTTCTGTACAAAGTTGTAATGAGTGTGATCTAATATAATGTAAAAAAAATTCATAATATGAATCAAAATTCAACTCAAGGTTTTTGTGTTTTTATGCTATCTAAAATGTTTTTTCAAGAACTCTCACAATATAAAAAGCTGAAAATTTTGAATGCCATGAAACAATTCAGTTGATTAATCATATTTAGTGTGCGTCAAATACGAAATGGCATTAAATATAACTTTATTTTGCAAACAGACCAATTTACTGTTTTTATGGCTTCCAAGTGTTCAACATGAATTTACAATTTATTTTAATTTGTGTCAAACTCAAAATGACAATTATGGCTTACCCACAAACTGTCCTGCTGCAGAGAAGCTTATTACAAAGAACTCTCACAATATACATGTAAGAAGCTGAAAATGTTGAATGCCATGAAACAATTCAGTTCATTAGCAATCATATTTAGTGTTTGCCCCAAATACAAAATGGCATTAAATATAACTTTATTTTGCAAACAGACCAATTTACTATTTTATAGCTTCCAAGTGTTCAACATGAATTTACAATTAATTTTAATTGTGTCAGACTTAAAATGACAATTATGGCTTACCCACAAACTGTCCTGCTACAGAGAAGCTCATTACAAAGAAAAGCCATCACCTGACCTTTCTGTACAGGGGATAGTGCCTGGAACGGGAGCTCTGCTAAAGCATCTGATAACTGCAAGGAACAGGCAATATAACAAAATATTACATAAGTCTCACTGGATAACCAGGTGAGGGGGACAGGATTCAACTGTCGACTTCAACTTGCAGCAAGTCTACAGCACTCTTGGATGTTACAACTGTTTAAAATGCACCATGATTTAAGTGAAAAATCTAAATGATTGCAACACTAGCTATCCATCTTCTTCAATTGAATTTGAAGGCACCTTTAGCTGTAATTGAAAATCTACAGATACCTGCAACAAATTAATCCTCACACTCTGCTATAAAGGACATTGAACTACAAAAAGTATTTTCTCACTTTAAATTTAGTTCAGACAAGTGCATTACAATGAACTATAGCGATAATTAGTGTTTGTAAACATTACTTTTGTGATGCAAAGGTGCCAACCACGATTTGAAAAGACTGCTTTGTTCCAGCAACCACTAGATGCCTGGTTGGCACATTAATAACAATAGATGACGACACGCAAAGTATTGCTATGCTCATCAGTAGTTGACTGCACAAGGAAGTAATTTATAAGTATCAATACATGCTGTGAAACGATCACAACACAAAGTAGCATTACAGTCTTACCTTTGTTACTTGGTTTTGATACTAAAAACTCTAAAACAATTAAATATTTCCTGTTTTCACTTTTTCTGAACACACATACCATTACATTATTTTCTATATTACAGTTTGAAGTTTTAGAGACATTTCATATGATTTCCAAAGCATGTTTCAAAGGTGTTAAGGTGTCAAGTAGGCTGCAACATTTATTTGCAAAAATATGGTAAATTTCCCACTTGCCTCATGTGGCTCCGCATTCCTTGCCCAGATGAACAACCTTAGGATTTCTGACAAAGTGTTCTCATTCAAGTCTGCTTTGGATAAATGAACACCAAGAGAGGTGTATGCCTACAAATTAATGAAAACGTTGACACATTTAGTACTTTTTAAAAATCAACATACAATAATTATACGATAGTCACCACACTGAAAACATTGAGTCATCTATGCCGAATATAATAAATGAGTAAAATATGGTAAGGTTTTTTTTAAAAAATTATTGTTATAGTTAAAAGCAAACATTTTAAATCAGTTTGATCATCATCAGGCCATGAATAACAGGGCACAAACAGCTAAACTATAAACAGTTGAAGCTGAGATACAGCTGGGATACAGGGTCAAATGAAAGGTGGAGACTTGTTTATCGAGAGAAGGCTGATGTCTGTCAATGAGAAGAGCTTCTTTTGTTCTTCTGAACTTTGTGTTTAATTACAGTGTTAACATAATTTATGAAATAATGCTGACAGAGGTGTTTTACGTGCATAAGAATGATGACGATGACAATGCTAATGGGAATTATTGATAAGCAGATCTCTTGGATCATAACCATAAACCTGTACTACCAAGTTGATATTAAGATGTAGATGTATTAATGGTTAAATATGCCCTCCATAGCTCACAGAGAATATATCCACCCCTGAACAGCTAATCTTTTATATACCTACAACTAATATAGGCATCAAATATGTGTACTTGTACATGTATATGCATAAGAATAAAAGATGAAATGGTGATGATGATGATGATGGTGGTGATGATGATGGTGATGATGATGGGGATGATGATGATGATGATGATGGGGATGATGATGATGGTGATGATGGTGATGATGATGATGATATGATGATGATGATATGATGATGATGATGGTGATGATGATGATGGGGATGATGATGATGGTGATGATGGGGATGATGATGATGATGGTGGTGATGATGATGGGGATGATGATGGGGATGATGATGATGATGGCGATGATGATGATGGGGATGATGATGATGATGATGATGATGATGATGATGAGAGAATACTGATAAGCAATCTCTTGAACCATACTCCATAAGCTTGTAATACCAAGCTGAGACTAAGATATAGATGTAATTGCCGTGAAATATACCAGGGTTCACACTCAAAATGAGGAATGAAATTCCATGACTTTTCCATGACCCAAAAATATTGAAAACTCAAGGAATGCACTGCAACAAAACTGTTGACTTACTCTTTAACTCAATGCCAACCACACCT
>JANRMR010208253.1:0-18345 GCA_025434825.1 Bergia sp. 'catenularis'
CCCCCCCCCCCCGCTTTCGGGGCACTTCCCGCACATTCTGCAAACACATCCGGGCTGGTGTGCAGAAGAAACGGGGTCTTCTTGTGATGGTAGAGCTTGGTTGGCAGGAGTTGCTGGTACAGTTCTTACACTGCTCCTACGGTGTCCATTCCTTCATCCAATCGAAGCAGTTTCTGCTTAACTGGTCCGGTCGTCTTCCCACTTGTTCTTTAATAGCTTGTTCTGTCATTTCTCCTTTTCAATTTTTTGCCTGAGTTATTGCTGTTGAGCCCTTTTTCGCCCAAACGCCTATCTGTCTTCCCCTCACTTCTTTACCATCTGCTCTTCAGCACGTTGGATTAAGCTCGCCCAGCTTAAAGTCGAGGTCTAGCTCTTTTGCGTACTTGATCGCATCTTTAAGCAATGAGTGATATCCAGTCTCCGCCGATCTTTCCTCAAAGTCTCTTAGGACTTTCATCGTGAGATCCTGGTTCTGGCATAAGTTGACGGCTGCTTTTATCTTGGTCATCTTACACTCGTTCTCAAAAGATTTAAGCCCCGTCTTCCAACTTCTCTACAGCCTTGTTCACATTTGTGAAATAAGCGCAAGCACAAGAACAAGCACAAGCAAAAGTTGTTCACACACGTGAAATAAGCACAAGGAAAATGAGCACACGCACGCGCAAAAATGATACTTGTGAGCGTAGAGGATTGTTGACGAAGGCAGGTCAAGGACGCTTGTGCTTATGCTTGTTTCACGGATGTTCACATTGGCGAAATAAGCGAAATAAGAATAAGCACAACCATTTATGCTTGTTTCATGGATTTCACACTGGAGAAACAAGCGAAATAAGAATAAGCACAAGCACAAGAAAAAGGAAAATGTTTATTTTTCTTGTGCTTGTTCTTGTGCTTATTTCATGCATGTTCACACTGGGATTTTCTTGTGCTTGTGCTTGTTCTTGTGCTTATTCTTATTTCACAAGTATGAAACAGGCTTATGAAGGTACAGCAACGCCTTTGACCCCAGTTGGTGCTTTTGGTCATTCTCCAACATGATCTTTTGTGTCTCTCTGTCCAGCTGTTGCAAATCTGCAATAGGCCAGTTCTGAGTTCGCATTAAATAAGCCAGCACCGGTAAAGCAAACTGGTTTGTGGCTGTGATCTTGTTATGGTCTGACAAGGGACTTGACCGGATGACAGATACTCTGTGCAGGTAGACCTAGGCAGCACACTTCAGAACCACCTTATCTTCTTGCTTCAGAGTTTCGTGCACTCCTAGGAACTTGTACTGTTCCCCATTATTATTATTATTATTATTATTGGTTATGGTTAGAAATCAAGCACATCGTCATTGTACAACATTCAAGAAACAGTAAATATTATTGAACCCGACCTTTTTGAAAAATTGGTGAACATTAAAGAAAAATACACAAAATACTGTCCAAAATTACAATTACGCCGCCACAAGGCTGGAAGCAGTCAATAGTCGCTTGATCTTTCTCGCATCTATTTTACCGAGTATTTATTTGTTTTGAAACATTTTTAAAGTAATTTTCATCAATTTTTCTATCAAGTTGGTAGTTTTGTTGTAGCAACAGATTTCGATTTCTTTATCATTAATCTTATCGAGCTTTGTACGATCTCGGGTACTTACCGAAAACTAGCCTCACAGCATGCAGTGGTTCCAATGCGTTCTCTTACATAAGTCTCTCTGCGGAACATTTTGTCTGCAGACGAGACAAAATACAAAGCTCTAAAAGGAAAAGAAACTTTCCGTGTCAATTTTTATAGTATTTGCACCAGATGTCCAGAATCTTAAAAGTAAAACCACCTCTTTTGACTCACAGGTGATAGAACTAACTGGTTATGAAGCTCGCCAAACTTCAAAAGGAATGTACAAAGCTGCTTTGTTTTATGTTGAACAAACCGTGACCCTGCACATTATTTTGTTTTACGTGTGAGCCAAAATGTTTCTACTGGTTGGTTGTTCATTTGCATTTCAATACCTTTTGTGTTTTGTGTAGGGTCAAGATCAACAAGCAAAAGAGATGGAGAACAAAAACATATAACAAAGAACTGAGTGAGCTTCATAACAAATTTTGTTCTATTAAACTGTGTACAAATCGGGAACGGCATAATTTAATGAGTTCCTCTGGCCAATAAAGTGCTCACCGCGAAGTTCCGTCTTGCGTCAACCAGATTGATTCAATGTTTTAGCGGCGAAATTCGCTGATCAGATTACGAAAATTTGAAACTATTTATCATGCCTTTGGCTCTGCGAGAAACAGCAAGTAATGAGAAAAAATGTCCCGAAGACTCAATTTTTTTTCTTGCATTGTTTCATTTAGGAGATTCTATACGAGTTTTCAAGAGCATTTTTAAACTCATGCGTAATTGTATATTCATATTGTATATTCATATTGTATATTCATATTGTATATTCATATTGTATATTCATATTGTATATTCATATATGTATATTCATGCTTGTGTGGGATTTCGTGCGATATTTCGTGTGAGACAAATTGGAATTAAAAGTCACGCCGAGGTCTTTTGCCGAACGCACAGGTATAATTTCGTTTCCCATCAGAGACAGGTTGAGGTCTGGCATTGTGGAGGTTAGTTTTTTGCTGCCAAAGATAACCAGTTTTGTCTTAGTGCGATTTAGGAGGAGGAAATTGTTAAAATACCAGTTGCGTGTACCAATGAGATCTACCTTTATTTTGGTCGCAGCATGTGGAGAGTCTTTGACGTGGAAAGAGATAAGGAGTTTGTATCGTCAACATAGATTTTTGTTAAGTAGTTCCTAAACTAGCCACCCCTTTTTAGATATCCTGGATCTGGCCATGGTAATGCACTAAACTATACAGACCTAATGATGATCCTGTTAATAGGGTCAGGTAAATTACTTTTTAGTACTTATTACGGTTGGATAATTGAAAAACAAAATGATTTGCCATTACTCTTTGGTACCAATCTGCGGTATAACAGTCCCTAAACAAGTCGACCTTGTCTTTTTATCATCAGCTAAGTCTTCATACAATAGTTTATGGTTTCGAACTTAATTGAGTGTGTCGTTCCTTACTGACAAAACTGAAAAAGCAAGAGTGAGCCTTTTTCCTTCCTACATTAATTGTCAATAATCCGTTATACATTTATAATTAATATTCATGTAAACCTACACAATTCGCACGACTGTCGCAGGGTTGGAAATTGCTCTGATCAGTTTTATCAACTGTTTATAAGCTTACAAAAATTGATCATTCGGATTGCGTGGATTTTTTGAAAAAGTGACTAGCGACAACAAGCATACAATTAATCGTATATATGAAAAATTACTTGATTCTGATTAGGTAAGACCAGTGCAATTACTTTGTCATTTCTGTGCAAAAATGCGTAATCAGTGCAATTGCAACTACAAAAGAAAATAAAATCTGATTGGCCAAGAAACAATGTTATTCAAAATACGCCAATCACGCGCCACAAGAAAGTGGTGTTATCTAATGTGCTACGCGTGGTGTGACAACAAATTTAATCATCCCAAGTTCAATTCTCACTTAGCGCACTCGATTGTTTTTTTTTTTCGCTCGCTATAAAAAAGTTGTCCAAACTGAGAATAAAGTCTTTCCTGATTTTTTTTTCACCTTCATTACTTACTTCCTTGATGTTTAAACAAAACTAAGACGTTAAGATGAAATAAGTTTTTAGATATTTTGGACGAGAAAATAATATTGTGCGAAAAAAATAATATTGTGTAAAACAAACTTTATCCTACCAAGTTCGATTCCGTCCCGGTCCACTCGATATTTTTTTCCTTGCTAAAAGAATCTTTCCCAAATCTTTCCCAAACCTATTGTTAGCTTCTTTGGTGTTGAATACTAAAACGGTATTAAAATGAAAGAAATTTTGGATTTTTTGCAGCTTGACCACCGTGGCCACCAAACCCGCAGTCGCGGAGCTGCTAATTGTAAATTTGTATGAATTAGTTTCATGTATATGATAAACTTTATGAAAAACTTACTCGTGCAAATTAATTGCAAATTGAACTCCAAACCGTATGATTACCTATACAAATGAATATGATAAAAAAAAAATATTTTTAATAAAAAATATTTTAAAAAGATCGAGTGAGCAGCTAACCACTGGTTAATTTAACCAGCTTTCGGGCAACCGGGGCCATGTGTATATCATCAGTGGTACAGTCAGTGTAATGAACTTGCCAAAGACATTGCACTCCTTTGATTGCCAACGAATCGCATCCAATACAACAAAGAGCCAGAAACACGTTTTACAGGAATTTTTTCCCCACAGTGTGAAGAAACAGTCGCTATTAAGTGCCAAAACAAAAATTATATCAATCAACACGTTTTATTTTTCAAGAACTTGTTTTGATAAAATTTAATTTCAACTGTTATTTCTGGGAAATTGCTGTCCAGCGCATCATGAATTGATTCGGTAAAGTCCACATAACGTGATTTACCAGAAACTGAACTTACGATGCCTGGAAGGCGCAAATCATATACTGTCTTCTTCATCCTCACAGATTGAGTCGGCTTGTTGAAAACCTGAGATTGAAACGAAACAAGCAATTCTGTCAGCAGTAACACCACTCTTTAGAAACCAAATACAAATTCAGGACACAAATTGCCGATGAAGTGGACGTACTTGCGGCTTGTCAATTATTACTCGTGCATATAATTTGTGCGTGCTAAACTAGAACAGAAAGTGTCATTTTAGATCAAAGTCCTGCCGAATTTCCCCTCAGATAACAAAGTACTTGCATCCTCTTTACCAAACTACAGTGAATGTTCTATGAAACAAAGTTTAGTGTCCGTAATTATTTTAAAAAATTAACCTCATAACACATTAGCTTATCCTATTATTATCAACTTTTTTTGTTCTCTCATTGCGAGAAGCTTTATTGCATGCCGAACCAAAATGTTAAATAACATAAATTTTGCTTATAAACAATATGCTTTAGCAACAGCTATTTTTAAATATTATTTCTGGAAAACTGCCTTTGAAACTCAGCGTGAAGTCTTATGAAAAATGATTCTGTAAAGTCTTGCCATACCACGTGATTTCTCAGAAATTGAGATAACATATGTTTAGTGAATAAACCTCTTCTACTGCTGAAAAAGTGTCCGAAGAGTGAACATTTGGAATGGCAAAAGCGCGCGCGATAAACGCAATGAAACAAAATGGCCAAATTTGTTGAGTTCTTTGTGTTTTTTGGTATTGAATTATTAACTGGCTTCATCTTATTTTCCCTTGTCGCTGTTCCCATCCTAGAAGCTGAGTTTTCGGCCATGATACAGCAAAAAAAAAACAACCAAAAATAAAACAATTTTAATTTCTTGCCAGCGACTGCAGATATTGGCCCTGCTGTATCGCAAAATATTGGCCATCACACGATCAATTCTGACCAATAGCATCGCGCGTTTTCACAATGAAATTTACTGTTGAATTGTAAATATATATATTTAATGTAGAAAGGAACTTCCGTTGTGATAGCGGCGAATCATTTAGAGTGGAACTCAAGGTAAGGACTCGTGACTATGAACTGCCGTAATCATAAATTGGCACGCTAAGCTCACAAGTCGTTTGAATATATTTATCAAAGTTATTCTGCATGCAGAGATTTCTGGGTTTTTTTTTTTCATTATAAGACTGGGTGAACTATTTCTTGCAAGTGAATGACAGTTTCTAGAAATGTTGTTGCCTTTAGGACCACTTTTCCTTGTGTGATGAGTTTAATTACTACTCAAAAGGATCCTTAAGCTCTCAGGATAATTAGATGGTTTGCTCAGTGGAATAATGCCAGTTTTAGTTTGCCTCAAAGTCATTTCGTATTTCTCTAGACATATTTTGTTTCGAGCTTTGGCAACGCTGGGCCACCTTAGTCAAATTCATTTTGATTTTTTACTTTCACTTTCGTCGTGGCAACGCTGGGCATGCAGAAACGATGTGTTCAATTACTGGATCAACGGGATCACTGCAAGCCCTTAAATTCTCAGAATAATAAGGTGATTGTTCAGTTGAATAATACCAGTTTTGGTTTCCCTCAAAGTCATCTTGTTTTCACAATACATTTTAGTTCTAAGGTTTGTTAACGCTGAACAACGCGAGTCGATTTCATTTTGATTTTTTTGCTTTCACTTTCGGCGTGGCAACGTTGGGCCATGCTTGTGGAGTGGCGTTACTTTTTTTTCCAGCTTGGCAATGCAACATTGAAATCGAAATTGCATTTGCAATTAATATTGCAATTGAAATAGCGCATTGAAATCACAATTAAAATCGGTACTGGTGTTGTATTTGAAATTGCAAGTGCATTTACAATGGAATACCGTATTGAAATTAAAACTAAAATCGATATTGATGTTGTATTTGAAATTGGAATTGATAAAAAAAATTATATATGTTTTATACTTGAGAATCAAAGTTCATTACAAAATTGAAAATGTGATGAATTAAAAATCATACATTAAAATTAACCAATCAGTTAACTGTTTAGTTTGAAATATTAATTTTTTATGTGTTTGCATTTGTTTTCATATTAAACGAGGTGGCAACGCGCGCCTAAACAAGAACTACAGGAGTCAATCCAAAGGTTTATTGGATTTCCGCTTAAATAAAGGGGAGTACCTTGTGTCTTTGTATAAGGTTTCATATTCGTGAAAATTGTAAAAGCTTAATGGCTGTGTTTTCAACGAGACAGACAGTGCCAAGGTGTTTTACGATTATCTAGCTTTGGAAACAGCAGTTTCAGTAGCAACTATATGTATAAAAAACAATTGAAGAAAGGCAACATATTAATTAGCTTAATTGTTCATAGGCATAAATGTATTCTAATTCATTGGGAACAACTTTCCTTATTTTTTTTTTTCCCACTTTGAAAGGTTTTTAAGCGCCGGAAATATGTTATCTGCCAATGTGATTTCTCTTTGCAAACAATATGCTTCAAAAACACCTATTTATAACTAGATAAGTTTTATACGAAAATTGATTCTGTGAAGTCTCGCCAAATCATGTGACTTCCAGGAATCGGGTCAGAAGGTCATTTCATACATATTTCTAAACATAGAATTTTAAAAACCGTCTGTTTCAGTCAATCATTCGGAGTGGAACTTAAGGTAAAGGATCATGACTTGCATTTTTATCTTGAGTTTAATGGTCCTAATTTTGCACACTAAGCACGCAAATCATTCCATTAACAAAGTTGTTTTGCTAGCCAAGATTGTAATTTTTTTTATTACCACACAGGAAGAAATTCGTTCTGTCAAATTTAATAACTATTTCATTCTTTGAACTTTTTCAATACTATCTACAGTTCCAATGTCTTCATGTCAAATGCAAAAAAGTGCGAGGTCTTCGATCATCGTTAGAAATAACTTTCATAACTAACAAAAATGAACAACAGCGAAACGTTTAACACGAACAAAGTTTTTATCCATCTATACGAGCTACTTTCTATTGATTTTGATATTAATTATCACCAAAAATCATATCGATTGTAGGCATTCTGAAAGGATTTAAAGGATTTAAAATAATTTTGAAAACCTAGCAATGTCAATTTCTTGGCAGGAGATATAAAATTATTTAAATCCTAGATACATCTGTATCAACATTCAGCATGCAAACTACAGATGAACTAAGATAGTATGAACTTGGTAGAATTTTTTTACAAACTATAGATCAAATGATATCAACATAACTGTTAAGAGATAATGTAGCTCAATGTACAATATTGGCGGGGCACACTCACAAAGATACCTCACAATGGGGCGAGTGGTGAACTTGGGGGGGGGTGATGTAAAATTTATTTTTAATGGAACTATTTATTTAGGGTTTGCTTAGCTCTTCGATTCCAAACTCTCAAACAATCCCAAAAACTGAAAACTGTCCTTATACTTTTTCCAGGTTTGTTGAAGTGAAACTTTCATTCCAGGCCAAAGGTCATCCAGTTGAGATCTCGCGATATTCCGCTTAAGCCATCCTTAGTGTTCCTTGTCTTTGTAAGATGTTTCAGTTTCTCAGAACGTAAATGTAATCTAAAAAGTGTAGAGGACAAAGACAAATCAAAATAGAAAAGTTATTGGCAATATTTTTCATTGTAGCCCACTGCATTTGGGAGCAATTGTCTTTGCTTCTTCTCCCACTGAGAGAAGTGGACGATCTTAAGAGGCAAAATAAAATAAAATCTGCTCAATCGTCATTAATTTTTTTGCCAAAAAATTCTTATCTAAAGCAACTGTTTGTATCTATTTTTTCTGGAAAACTGCCTATCAAGCATAGCTTGCTAACTTTTACAAAAGTTATATCTATAAATTCTGGCTACATCAAGTGATTTCCCAGAAACTTAGTTTATAGCTCAAAGTTTAAAAAAACATAAAAATTGTTTATGCTTTTCAAATCCATGATTATAAAAATTAAAACCTAACCTCACAATTATTCATTCCGATCGATTCTTTAACAGCATTGTGTTGTTGTTTTTCCTCAATGTTCAGGGTTTGTTTTAAACTTGGGCATTGCTATAGTTGTTTCAATTAGAAGTTTTAACAGAAATCAATAAAAAAAATACAATAAATTCTAAAACAAAGGTCTTCGGATTTTTTCATATAGATATGGAATTAGTAGCATCTGTTTACAAAGTTTTAATAAGTGCTCCAGATTACAGAGCTTATTTTTGGTGGTTTGTATCGTTGACTATTTTTAATTCCTAGCCTTACAGTGTCTCAGTTCATGCGGTTATATGCGCTATGTTGTTGAGCTGTGTGTATTAAGACATATGTGTGCGATCTGGACTAACTATCTGCATTTTTCTTCTTTTGCTTCTTGCTCAATACTGAGACTTAAATCAATACTATTCTTAAACTTTAGCCAGAGGAAAGTTATTGATGCCCTGCAAAAAAACAAAAAAAAATCCTTCTAAATCTTATTCATCATGAGACCATCTACAGTGGAACCCTGATTTAACGATCGTCGATTTAACGATATTTCCGGTATAACGATAAAAATTCTTCAGCCCGGCCAGCGTTACAGTAAAATGTATGGTGCAAGCTCGGATTTAACGATCTTCGGTATAACGATATCCCTGGTATAACGATCGGAACATAGCAGCCCGAGAGCAAAATATATCCGGATATAATGATAAAATCGGTAGTACGTAACCAAACACTTTAGCAGAGATGACAAAGCTTTATTCAGTTACAGTAATTGCATTAAAGTAATTGCCTAAGGCTGCTATGTCAACTCTATCAAGAGTTTGTTATTAAAGTGAAATATATGGTAGACATTTATTCATTGTACAAGGAAAACTATTTGTTAACTATATCCCGATATAACGATTATTTTGGCCGTCTTTCCACCAATCGTTATATTGGCAGTTCTTTTATTACGATCTCCCGATATAACAATGGAATTTCGCTTGTCCTTTGGTAGATCATTAAATCGGGGTTCCATTGTAGTTTCAATTCAGAATCTTTCTCTCCTCAAAAAAAAATTAAAGAGTGTGAAATAAATAACTTTTGAAATGAATAAATAAAAATATTATCTTAATTCTATAATATATTTTATCAACATATCATATAAGACATCAATAAATCTTGTTATCATAAAGAAGAAAAACTCTGTTTCGTGTAAATCTCTATTAGTTTAACTCTTGTTTATTTATGATTTTTTTATATGAAGGATCATGGCTTCTGATTGTGACCTTGTTGCAAGGACAGTAAGAGAAACGTTGAAAGAACTGGAAGAACTTGCTCCTGCTGAATTTGCCAAACTAAACGCATATCCCGTAAAGAAAGATGCAATCAAAGAAGCAGCTAGAGAGGCAGCCCAAGAGCAAGTAAACCTCTCCAAAGTGCTTGCTGGTCAGCCAACAGATATTAAAAAAGAATTGCTCAAGCACATGTCTCAAGAGAGAATTGACATGAATATGATGGGGCTCAGTATCCCAACCTTCAAAATGGAAATATCCAAGAGAAGTGACGGGTTGAGCGTAATAGAACCGGCCTTTGGTTGGAATCTGCACGACAGTTAACAGAGCTTGCTGATTTTGACTGGTCAAGAATCGTTCAATATGCAAGCATTGTAGTCGAAGCAGTTATGCTTGTGATGTCCGCAGTTGGCGTGTCTGTATCTCCTGGCAGCAAAGCTATCGATGAAGCAGTTGAAGAAACAGTCACGGTTATTAAGAGCTCTTCGAAGTTTCGTGCAGCAATAGACACGTTTATTGATTCCTGGGAGCGTGCAGGCGGGAGCAAATGGGCCAAAGCCAATGCACTCTTCATCCTTATAAAGGATACCAAGGCTGCGGGGATCCTATGGAACATCATCAAGCTCATCTGCAAAGATATGGCCTGGTACGATTGGTTACTAACGTCTGCAAAGGTAACAGCCATGATCATTGCAGCATTGGCAACTGACGGCACTGCTCTGATTGCTGAGATAGCATTAATAATCTTGAGTGCAGTGGACTTTGCAAGAAAAATTGCCAATGTGATCCAATTGAATAATCTACAAAAATGTTTGTAAAGATTTTGGAACGATGAAGAACCGGCAAGACCAACCGAATCGTGTTTATTAGCCCTCCTAAAACTGAAAACATAAATCATGTAGTTATTGATCCACGACAAATCATTAGTAATTAAACTCTTTAAAGGAAAACTAAAACAACTGGAGTTTCTAATAACGTCAATGACATTTTAGCTGTTTGTTGGCCTTACATGAACGAGATTTAATTAATGGTTTATTACTTAAAAGTTACTGTACTATAAATTAGGTTGGAGGGAGCTACGGTAACCTCGCTCTAACTGTCTTGCTTAAATTTAGTATTTTAGTGAAAGTATAATTGATAAACCTGTTACGCAATCCCGATATGAATAATGACAAGTTAATTGTCAGTAATGCAAGTGACAGGACATTATTAATTAAATTTATCAATTTAAAGTCCCGACCATAATGGAACGTGTGTCCAACTTGCAAACCAAAACGGTTGCACTATAGAATTAGGAGGAGGAACTATGGTTATCACCATGATTTTAAGTAACAATTTGAAATAATGATTTCTGCAAATTATTTGTAAAGAAATTATTCCTAAATTCCTGATTCTAATAGAGAAAGAGTAACTGTGTAAATTGAATAACAAAAGTACGTACAGTAAATGTTTGCAAATAAAAAGTAATGTTCTATGTTTATTGGGCATGATATATTTCATGTTTTTTGATCTTCTGGTCTATTTTGTGGTACGTTTTCACTGATATATAAGTTTAGTGTGTTAAATGTATATCTCTGCATTACATCTTTTGGAAGATCCCGGACACTCGGACGGGGGTTACTAAAACGAGTAACGAGTAACGGGAAAACGAGTAACAGCCAAAAATCTCGAAGGGTAAAAAATTGAGAAAACAAGTAACAAATAAAATTCCCTACTTGAAAATTTGGAGAAAACGAGTAACGTCCAAAAATCCCGAGAAGTAAAAATTAGAGGGAAAAAATCCACATTTCTTTTGCTAATTTCACGTCTTCGTCATGTGACAACACAGTTTTGTGCCCTTCGTTGCGCCATTCTTCCGAAGACGGCGAAAGGAAGACGGCAATATGGAAGAAATCGAAGTGTTTACAATTTCCAGTGATGAAGAATGTTCCAAAGATAAATCAAAAGGTAAGAAATCTATTGTTTTGTCCGTAGTGCTATGGCTCGTTGCTGACATTGTGATTTCGGCTTGAGAAATATGATTTTAATTACCGCATATCAGATCACGGAGCATTCCGTGATGCATGAAAATAAAACGGCAAAATTTATTTACACTTGTTATATGAAGATGCTTTACAAAGATCGATTTACTTATAAAAATTTGTAGTTGCAAGGTATTAAACTTACTTAGTGTTCTCTGAATTTCTTTTATTTCCCTTACTGTGGAAGTGTGCTAACGTCCTGCCGGTGTGAAAAAATCCCTCATCCGAAGTCTATTGATAGCGACCTTAGGCCAATCTCGTTGACGCCCGTCCCCAGCAAGGTGCTGGAAGGATTTATATTTAACTTGCTTGCCCCCATTGTGTTACGTTACCAAAGATTGAGTCTCATCAGTTCGGTGGAGTCAGGAACTCCTCTGCAACTTCTGCTCTGATCCATCTCATTCACCAATGGCTGGCGGCGGCACAGACACCCCAGACTTTGGTTCGACCCTGTTTGATCGATTTCTCTAAAGCTTTCGACAGGATCGACCATAATATTTTATTGCACAAACTCCAGCTACTTGGTGTACTTCCTTTCCTACTGAACTGGTGTACCAGTTTTCTACGGAATCATCAAAGTGAAGCTGGGCACCTTCAAATCCTCATGGAAGCCAGTCAATGCCGGTGTGCCGCAAGGTACCAAATTGTCTAATAGTACTCATTAGAGACTTTTAAATCTTAGTAAATATTGACCGCCAATTTTAAATATAACATAGATTTTTAACGGTATTATGTAAACTTGAGTTTTTTAATTATATTGCCATTCAAGTTGTGAATAAAACATTATTATTATTATCATTATATTATTCTTAAGATTTTCTGCGCGACTCCATTTAAATGGTGCATGTCTGTCTCACTTTCCCACGTTCAAGACAGTTTCGCACGGACGAAAATTTATTACGCCTGAGCATTTTCTGTTTACAAATGTAATTCTTATTAGATTTTTAGGGCGTTACTCATTTTCTCAAATTTTTACCCTTTGAGATTTTTGGCCGTTACTCGTTTTTCCGTTACTCTGTTACTCGTTACTCCGTTACTCGTTTTAGTAACACTCCACTAGGACACTTTCTTACGTACAGCTGCTAAAAACTTGCAGACTTTTTAATTAAGAAAAAAATTCATTCTCTTTAATGCTTTCTGCATTCTCTCAATGCAGCGTTGAATCTTGCAAACTACTTGATGCTTTCTTATAATTATTGCTCTGAAGAAAATCTTGAATATACTAAATATTCAAATTTTATGGCTTGTAATAACGTTTGGATTGAGAAGAAACTATTTGGCAGTCTCAAAGGTTTGATGTATGATTACTTTGACGTATTTGAGGATGAAGAAGACAATAGTTTTAAAACTCAAACATTTTGTAGCGTTATTTCATTTTAGAACAAATTTGCCCCGACATTTTTTGCACAGCGACAACCATCCAAATCATCTTAATCAAAGACCAAAATATCAAAGCATCAAGTAGTTTGCAAGATTCAACGCTGCATTGAGAGAATGCAGAAAGCATTAAAGAGAATGAAAACGAAATTTGGAGGATATGTACAACGTCTCAGTTTAAGCAAATTCATTTATTTTCGGTGGACGTATGACGCCACATGACGTCACAGTAAAGGTCATACCGCCGTCATCTTGGATTTCTCAAAATGAATTGCGCAATTTTCAAAACGTCACTAATTGCACAAAAATGAACCCAAATGATATAAAAATCATTTTTATGTGCTCAATTAATGAAAACTTGCATAAACACATAAAAAACCCTAATTTCTTTTATGAAAATGACAAAAAATCCCTATTTCGGACAGACATGGCTTCGAAACGTTGTTGCCAGGGAAACACGGTACCCCCTACACTAAAAATATTGCTTGCAATGTGTTTTCTGATACATTTTAGAAAAAGCCTCAAAATTTGGTGGGTACTGCTTAAATACTGAAGAAGTTACGCGCGGGCACTTTCTGCCCTCCCCTCCCCGTGTAAAATAGTATAATAATGTTCTGCCTGTATAGAATGATATCTTGCAGGAATCAATGCTAGGAGGGTTCGCTTGACGAAAAATTGAGATTCGCTGACCAAAGACGTTCTTCTTGGTAGGCCATTTGAAATATTTAACATCGCTATTATTGGCTGTCATACATTGTTTAGGCTATTTAACTAACGTTTATGCTGATCTTTTTTCTTAAAAAGAACAAAACAAAAAAAACCTACATTGGTACTGTTTATAAATTTTAACTTTTATTCAAAACCAATTATTGGACTACCACGTAACTTGGTAAGGGAACCTGACCCTGTTTACAGTGGAAAAAGAACGCTACTTTCATTGTTTCAAATCAGTTGGGTCGATTGGAGCATAACAAGCTTTTCTGGCAGTAGTAACACTAATCTCTAAAAATAGGCGCGCATTGCATGCATGTGCCTACTGCTTCAGGATACATACTGCAATTTTCACAGCTCAACTTTTCTTACCGTAATTCAAAGTAAATTGTAATATCAGCAGAAAATAAGTTCTTTGGTTGTGTGAATAAAGGATTGATCACACAAATAAAAGGCAAAATTCTGCCAACTATTTTTGAAGAAAAATATGGATGCAGTTCAGCAGAATTTAGGAACACATCACATGTTGTCTTTGAGCCTTACTTGATATCACCAAAGATCGGCAGAGTCAAGTTCTTTACGTTGTTGCATTTGGCTGTGACGACTTCAATGTTGTCTTCCGATAGAGTTAATTTTATCAACTCAGTTTGATCTGCAACAACAGTACGGTCAGCTTTGTATCACTGGATTTCACTTTTCACAGTTACCTGTTTGTTTTTATCATTTGTGAATACTTCAATTTTAGGACCAGCAGTATCATACACACTACCAAGTGGGGCATCTTTGACAGTTCGAAGGTGGATATCAAATAAATTATTAATCATTGTAAGCAAACCGGATATCTGTTGCTGGTACTATTCTGGCTGCCTTTCCTTGGGGTTTCTCTTAGTGCCAACAGTCTCGACAGATTTTTTCGCAGCATATGCTTATTGGAGATTCACTCTCTTGGTAGGCAAGTAGCACACAAGGTGCAGGGTTGATTTTTCAATTATGTACGTGTAACTGGCAATCGAAATAATTTGTAGAATAATTTGTTGCAGTTTTCAAAGGTCTTGGCAGGTGTATGTATCCCTTAACAGCTGAAATAAATTGTAAATTAGTTATTAATGGTAAATAATACAGTTCTTTTTTTAACTAACATTAATAGAACTGAACTAGATTTAAGTAATTCATATCATATGCTGGTAGGGATAAATCTGCTGTTTTTAACGAACTTTTCAAACCTAGTCATAGATTCTACTACTGCTTATAGCTTCAAATTATCAAGCAAATTATACTTCAATACCCATTTACAGGGTAATGAATCAGAGATAACAATAATTTAAATATCGTGCCCAAAAAATAACGAGAACAAATTAAACTAAAAACTGAATACGTTTCTACAACTGTTTGTACACAGAATAATACAGGATTATGTTTCTTAATATCAGTGTATGGGTTTTTATCCTTGTCTGAATAGCTATTACTGTTAAAGAATGAAATGTATACATACACAATTATGAGCACAGACGCAAAGACAATTAATTGTTATTTTATAGAGCGAGCATGTTGTCATATTTCAAACCAGGCACAGCACACGTTATTGTCAAGCAAGCTACTTTGTCTCAATGTACAAGCATCGATCGTCGCAACCATGCAATGCTGTATTGCTTAATCTGCGTATTACCGGTAAATTGCAAATATCTCTCGTTCCATCGTTAAGGTATTTTAAAAATTCAGATTTGTGTCTTGAAAGACAATATTTGCTCCTCGAGGAGATTTCATGTTTTCCCGAGGTAATATTTTGTGTCTCGAAAGACATGGTTCCCTGAAGGGAATTCATTGTTTCTCGAAGGAAATATTTCGCTTCCTGAAAGAAACTTTAAAGAGTTATGAGTAGCAAGATCGATCCTGCACATTATCACACGGTTTCAAACAACTCTGCGATTCAGAAGAATGTTTTTCTGGTGAAAATCCTGTCCAATCCTTCAAAAATCCCCCAAAAACTCTTGAAAGAAAATATTGGACACATTGTCTGAATGATGTGCCTGATTAGTGGCAAAAGAAAGCACAAAAACGTGTAAATAGATTCTCTTAACTTCACTCAACAAGCACAGCCAGGACAGTCGAGCACATGCAATGGAATGTTCCAGTCAATATGAAGTCGATTATTGACGAAAGCAGACGAAAATAGATCGGTTAATATCGAGTTTGGTAGTTTCGTTCGTCGTGCGTACCAAATAAAACCGAAATATGTCCGAGGCTCGCTCGTGCATGTAAAACCGAGAACAAACCGAATTCTCTTCGACTACTTACTTACTTACTTACTTACATGTACTTACTTACTCACGGACTTACACAACAGATGACATAGTGGCTTCTGCCCAGGCTTTAGGCACAAAAACTAGAAACATCTTTATAATATTCAGCATACGAACTGTGGAATAATGAGATGAACTGAGCTCTCGCTGAACTTCTTATGAATAATTTTAAATTTATTACATACTCCATATCTAATTAAATAAGGATATTATAGTAGCTACATGTATGAACAAACATACATACTTATCTTTTATAATTCGTCCTAGACTATAACTGAAAAGTGTCATTGTTGGTTTCTTTGGCGCGCATATGGTAGTGGGAACAAGGTTGTCCACATTTTTGTTCGTTATCTTGGATTTTTTACGTTTTTATTACGTTATGCGCAGTGATTACAAAGAAAAAAGTTCGATAACAACTACTTAATTATTAAGGATTGACAGAGCGTGGGCAGCAACTCAAACTCTGTAATTAATAGTATGCGGCGACATGTTATATTATTATCATTATCATTATTTTTTGTAAAAGCGCTCAGTGCACCCATGCACTGGAAGTTTTGTGGACATCAAGCCACTTCCCGTGGCCTCAGGTGCCCCGACTATAACTTGTCAGCATGGATCTTCTTTCTCATTCATTAGCTTTCATATCTCCAATTAAGTGTCGAGAACCTTTCTAAGGACTCTTGCGGTCCCGAGAAGGCATGCCTTTTGTAGCAGGTCCAGACAGCTAGACAGCTCTAGGGTCTCGAGTGCTTTCATCAAGCGCCTTGGTAGTGTCCCCGAAGCTCCGAGGACAACTGGGATGATGTTCGCCTCTCGGCACTTCCACAATCGTGCTATTTCCCTCTTCAAGTCTTGATAGTTCTCTAATTTTGCTGTTTACTCTCGTATTAAATGGGCAGGCTACGTCTATGATGGTACAAGATCTTGACTTCTTGTCTAGGGCGACAATATCGGGTTTATTGTGGTCGATTCTTTGGTCAGTCTGGATCTTAAAATTCCATAGTAGCTTGATCTCATTTGATTCCAAAACAGGCTCAGGCTTGCGGTCATACACCACTTCTGGCTCTTGTCAAAATCGTATCTTTCACTCATCCTCCAGTGAATATCAAGCACTAGCTTGTCATGCCTACAGAGTCGGTATTGCTTTTGGGCGAACATCTTGCATTCTGCTGCTACGATGTGGCTTTATTGTCTTCTCTCTCTGGCCACACAACCTGCACATCGGCGAGATGTTCTGATTGTCTAAAGCCGATTTGACGCTGTTCGTCCTGAGAGCCTGGTCTTGAGCAGCCGTTATCAGGCCTTCTGTTTCTTTCTTTAGCTGACCTTTGCTTAGCCATCTCCAACTCTGTTCGGTTCTCACTTCCTCTGTACCCTTGAAGAATTGACCATGAAGATACTTTTCTAGGTATCTCAGCCTCCTTTCCTCTCGTATTCCATTCTTCTCTTTAACGTCATCGGGTTCATTAAGCACGCGTTCTTACCTTACAGCCGTTAGCGCCACTTCCTTGCTGCTGTCGATGTACGTTTTGAGACTGCCAATTTCTACAGTAACAGAGTCTTCAGTACTGAGCAGTCCTCTACTTCCCTCCATCCTCGACATGTAAAGTCTAACGACGTCAACTTGGGGGTGCAGAGAACGTGCAGTTTGCCCGTTTTCCTGTCCATGTCTTGGAGTTCACTCTTGGTCCAGCTGATGACTCCTGCTCCAAAGCGAACAACCGACACTGCCCTTGAATTTATGTCATTTACAGTATTTCCTCCATTCAACTTTGATTTCAATATCTTCCTGATTTTGCGATAGTATTCTGTTTATATGAGCTGTTTCATTGCTGAGTGTCGTATGCCATCTGCCTCGATTATACTCAAGAACTTATACACTTCATCATCTTCCGCCAGCGGTCTGATCTTTCCCTTGGTTGGTAGCTCGACGCCGTTGGTGTGAATTGGTTTTCCTCTTTTCATAACAAGGGTCGCGCATTCGAAGATGCCGAACTCCATTCACATATCTTTGCTGATGACCTTAACTGTCTGCACCAGGTATCCACTTGGTTTTCGTTCTTGCCGTAAAGCTTGAGATCATCCAAGTAGAAAAGATGGTTGATTGCCTCTTTTCCCCCTCCAAGATCATATCCTGCTTTGGTCTTTCTCAGGATCAGGGTCAAAGGTATTAATGCGACTGTGAATAGCAGTGGGTACAGACTGTCTCCCTGGAAGATCCCTCAGTAGTATACCC
>JANRMR010208364.1:0-18343 GCA_025434825.1 Bergia sp. 'catenularis'
GACGTTTCGAGCGTCAGTCTGCTCTGACGAAGGGCTAACGCTCGAAACGTCAGCTTCCAACCTATCCCAAAGGCGAAAAGCATGCCTATCAACTTTTGTTGATCAACGAAACTCTTGACACATACCCTCATTAGGGACCAGACACAGCAGTCGCCACAGAGTACCCCCCCCCAGGCCCCTCTCGGACGAGCGAAGAAAAAAAATTACGCCATTTTCTTTCTCGTCCTCTCTGATTTTTTTTCTTTCGCGCGCCCGAGGTCTGATCGCCGATTAGAAAGAAGTGGGTACGACAGTGTCAAGGCATAACAATGAGGGTAAAAGAACGACATTGACTGTCTGAATCATCATCTTTTATTAGGGCCACTCAATTGAAAATTACACTCTTTTCAAGATATCTGCCCATATATTTGTATATTGTTACAATGAATCTGGATATAACGAACAAAACATAACTTATAAATACGGTTGATTCATACTCGTATGGCTCTATGTTATGATAAACTCTACAGTTTGGACGGATACCTTAAGTATACACTATATTCAACAAACGATATACCTGCAAAAAATGCTAATAGTAATGTGTCGAGGCCTACGTGACCAAACTGTTTGCTCTGACTGTGTGACAGGCGTGTATACTACCCTGCAGAGTACAAGACAGCTCCAGTTTCTATATGTGTGATAGTAACTTGCACTTTACGTACACTTTGAGATTATATTTATAAGGGAAACAACGATTATTTTACTTTTACTCTATCTATGCTCTTGATTACTGACGGAGTCGCAGTCTTCACATATTCGATAAAAAGTGATGACAATGCACATTGGAAAAAGTAACAAAAAGGGGTTAAACAGCCAAAGGTTGAATAAAGGTTGTTGCATTCACTATAGCATTACCGTTGTCAATACTAGTGGTACAGAAAGTCAACTGCAATGTCAACTAATACAAATTCTTCCTAAAAAAAATGTTAGAGCTCATCTGTTCTTTGTGCACATTCTGTCTCGGCGCGTAATATAATATAGCTTTTGAACAAGTAATGAAGTCTAAACAAAACCCTATGTATGTTCAAATTTTGATTCGTATAGACCAATTCAGTTAAATAAAATATTGTATATTGCTTCAACTTCGGTAAAATGTACAACTAACCACTGTAACGCGGTCAATAACTCATCTCTTGCTTTTTAAAAAACATGTTAAACTTTTTCGTACACGATACCTGGAAGATGATAAAATGAAATTCACTTGCGATAAGATTTTGCAAATGGTTACGTTTCCAAAGTTGCGATATACTTCGATCGTTGCTCAGAGATTACTTCGAACATCAGCAAGCACATATACGGAATAAACGAGTTTTTTTTTCATCTAAGTTTTGCTATATTTTATTAATTAGCCTGGTAATTATTAACGTTCATATTTAATCACATCAGATTAATTTTATTATCAAAGTATTTCTAATACCAATTTACCAGCCATTAGCTGATTAAATTAATGTTCAAGATTGAATTTCGCTTGCTGATAAAACCTATAAAAACTTTGAACTAAGGTGAATTTGATCAAAATCTCAGTGTACTGTTTTGAGAAATAGTCAGCTGAGTTAGAAGCAATGATTTTCAGCACCTAGTTGGTTGCTAACTTGTTTGGAAGCTTATTTTCCTCGTTCAACAATACATTATTTTATGAAGTAATATCACATCCATCCATGAAAGCATTTGTGTTATCAGCCTGACCTTCCTGCACAATTCTCTGTTTCCGTGAAAATATCATGAGAAACAGAACTTTTCTTGAAAAAATGAAGATAGTTTAAAAATGTTGCTGCAATTATACTTTGAAATAAACAATCTTGAACAAAGCTTATTACGGACCCTAGTTTTCATGTTCTTGTTTCATTTTGCAAGAGATGGAAAAACGAATTTAAGAAAAACAAGTTTGCTAAAAAAACCAAACTAAATAGGTAGTTCAAACACAGATAAGATTGGTTCGTGTTTTAACTTTTGTCCGTGCTGTACCAAAAGGCCAGTAAAGTGTAAATTGGTCTTAAACAAGTTATCAGCTACAGCTATTAATACACGTTTGACTGTAGGACATTAAAATAAGTCAGATTACCAACACGGTGAATCCAGTGGCCTTCTCTGAGTAGAGTTGGAGTATAGTAAAATCCAACGAGTAAGAGCCTCTCGTGTTATTTAATAATTTGCTGTGAACTTGTCGGTTTAATCTTTAAATGAAACGGGTTCTTATTTGGAAAAGTCAGTCAAAATGCCTTTAGAAATTAATAATGTTTAGGTAAGTCAGAAGGTCCAGAGCAGGGTATGTGTTTGTTAAGCCACTAGTCATAATAGTATGGCTGTATGCGTTCAGTGACACAGGTGCAAGGAACCAGTTCCATATTAAGAAAATTAGCAACTATTTAAAAACCTAAGCGTCCTGATTTCTCAGAAGGGCTTACTTTGGATAGTTATGGTTCTTACACGAGGGTTTTTACTGTAATCAGCGATAACTTATTCGGGAGTAGCAATATATTCTGACTACTCCGCCTCTCAACCGGGAGCAGAATGATGAGAATGCATCCCAAGTATTCCAGAATAAGATTAAGGATACCACTGTAAACGAACGCTTACGTTGAATGTTATGGACACTTTCTTATAAGCAGAGCTTCTCCCAAATGATCAAACACACCCAGGTAGCCTGGTCCTCTCTGAGATAACGTAGGTAATAGTTAGTATAGTAGTAACTTTACTGTACTGTATTGCAACCTTTTCCACAAGTTCACCTTAAATCTGAATGGTAGGTTTTCTCATTTGGCTGGCTTATGGTGCTGAAAAAGTGATGTTGTAGACTGGTCGGCGATGCTACTCTGGCATAATAGTAGAACTTGTTGAATTAGTATCCTGGTAGTAAGCCCTCCAAGGTAGGGTTAGAGTACAGACACGGGACATAATCTGGTGCAGGGGGACAAAGCTGATATTGTGGCGTATAAGGTACGGCAGGCCGAGGGTATGGCTCGTATCGCTCACCCGCCTGTGATGGCTGAGTGTGGGGATGTGAGAAGGTAGAAATCGATGGTAAGCGAAACTGTGCGTTGTGCATTCTAGGTACGCTAGTGTTTAGCGGAACAGGAATGGACGCAACGAAGTTAGCGTTGGTCGGACATACTGCATTGGGTGGAGCAGGGTTCCTTACATGCTGTTCATGTAGTCGTGGCTTGCTGTTGACAAACTTTCCCGCCTGACCAGTGCTTTGGTCTTTTGATTTGTTTTCCCAGTTTGATCGGTCTTGCTTTCTTTGCTTTGCGCGTCTGTTTTTAAACCATACCTAAAGAAAGAGCGTAAATAAGCTCGGAAGACCTACTTTGTAGCGTTGGGACATTGAAATTATCAAAGGGGTCTAAAAGACTAAATATTATAGAACATTATTTTGGTTCCTTCTTAAAATATATCGTAACATATAGCCCAATCGCAAGGTCAGAATTAAGTTGCAATTTTCCAACTGACAACATCTTCAGAATTACAAATGTTTTTGAAGACCATAAATTATATTAAATTAAGTTAAATTAAATTAAAATCGATTAAATACTACGACACTTCATTTGTTTCTGGTGTTTGAAAAATTATTTCGAATATCATTTGCGATTTCCAACGACAATTTTTTTCGGCAAGATTTACATTCTTGAAAGCGACACAACAGGTAAAAAACCTTATTTGACTATGACGTTACAGGCTGTACAATAACAGAAACAAAGCCACTCTGGCTTTCAAATGAAGAAAGTCCAATTTTGTTTTATTTCGACTTTACTTGGCTTATTTGACCACCAGAACGATTTGGCTAAAATGTCGATTGTAAAATAATCGCATCGCAATTATTTTTTAAAAACGTCAAATATGGTTTGTTTACATTTCGTTTTACCCTAATTTTAAAAGTCATACAAATATAGCGGTAATACATATATTGAAAATGTATTGTTTCTTATCCTCGCTGCAGAAATGGTTCACAAAATTATCAAACCATCACTGCATTCAAGTTCCGGAATTGTAGTATGGAAAGTTCCGTGGAGATTTTGAAAAATATAAACAAACTGTGACATCATAGTGAATAATGGACAGTTGTTGGCATCTATACCTGTATTTTAGCTTCGGAGATGCTGGTGAATGTGGCCAGTTGCTCTCTCAGTAACACATCCGGGTAATGAGTATTGGCGAAGGTGTGCTCCAACACCTGGAGTTGCCTTGGGGTAAAAGCAGTTCGTACGCGTTTTGGCTTGCGTTTGTTTTGGCCATGTACCTCCAGGATTATGTCTGATGGACGAACAAACATAATTAGCTAAATAGTATAATAGTAGTAGTAGTATAAGGAGCAAGAAGAAGAAAAGAAGAAGAAGAAGAGAAGAAGAAGAAGAAGAAACGAAGATTATTTCAAAACACTCTTCTTTGTAATAAACGAAACATGTCTTGCTATTCTGCAACTCATTCCTACATAAAATAAAAGTTCTCAAAAGCGAGAACTAGATATTTTTTGACCTGTTACGTATTCTCTATTTGTAACGACGCATTGTAAACAATGTCTACCAAGATCTACTTTTCTAAGGGGCTTAATTACGCCTGTTATTGAGCCAGAACTTATCTCGACTAATCTCTCGTAATCCATGTGCATTGTCTCGCCACAGCTTTTATAGGCCGAAAAAGAAATCTCGCCGGATATCGCTTTCATTTCCAGCCAATCTTTTGTAATCTCGCCGCGCTGTATTACTTAATCTCACCTGACCTCGCTCCATTTTTCCAGCCTACCTCACTGCGATAATTTAGCCAATAACAGGCCTTAAACATACAGCAAGGCTAAAATTATTATTTAGTAAAGCTGATCGATACATATTTGACTTAAAATTACCGATAGTTTTCCCTCGACACACATTGACATCGTGTTTTGATATTGTTTTGTATCAGGAGAGCGGCGATGTTTCTCACCGAGGTGTTTTTATTTCCCTACCAGCAGAGGTCTCTCCGTGAGAGAGAGACCTCTGCTAGCAGGGCATGTTTTCAGTAACTGGAACACAGAATAGTCAGCTGCAGCCCAAGCGGACAACTGAAACTAATCAGAAAAAGAACTTTGTTTCTGATTTAAAACAACTCATTTGTTCATTTACACGAGAAAGCCGCAGGGCCTCTCGGTATTTAACTTTTAGGTGTTTTTTTAAAAAAAAACAATCTTGTTAGGGCAACTTAAGAGAACATGTCATTTATCATCCAAAGGGCGTGACTGTCTATGTTTGCATATAATTAATTTCTCTCTTTTACGAGGCTTAGTAGTTGGAACATTATATGCCCAACGTAAACCCAGTCACTTACTGCTAATGGTCAGGAGCAATTTTAAAAGAGGTGATGAAAGTTTAGATTTTCTAAGAAAATAAAATTTCACTTTCACAAAACACAAAAACTAAGCTTTCTGGAACTAAAGTTAGGAGAAAATGATTTTCCCCATGTGGCATTTATTCAGTTAATTTGAACGACGCCAGAAAGTTTTGACAGAAATATTAGATGGCATTCAACCATAGCAATCGATACCGCTCTTGCAATATTGGTCAACTGTGGTTATTATTAAACAAGGCCTTCAAGGCCTTTATAGCTTAGTCTTCACAGACTTTTTTCCTAAGTATCCAACGAACCATTTTCTGCGGATACAAAATCCTTTATAATCAGCTGCTTTTATTCGTACTCAGAAGATAAATAATAATAAAATAATCAACTGCATGACGGCCGAGCATGGATATTCTAGTCGGCCGATTCAAGCTGTAAAATAGACTGAATATTGTTTTAATTAAGAAACTCGATAGGGTTTAAAATATAAAACATTTAGTATTGAAATGATTTGTTTTGTGAAGTCATTTTTACCGAAAAGGATGAAATGTGCTTGCATAGTCACTTTTAGGACTCGACACAAAGATAAACAGAGGAAAAAAAAGAGAGACAAAATATACATCGTGCATATGATGAATTACCCCTTTAGCTTAGTTTTCATTTATATCACAGAGGATCCTCGTGAAAACCACCTCCGGTTGAGTGGGGTTTTCTCTCAAAGTATCATACTAATTTACTTATATGTATTTTATTATTTATCACTGGATGAAATCGAAAACTAAGCTAGGGTGCTTTGTAATGGTCTTGTCTGTCAGATCCAGATCTCAAATGGAACGCGACGTCTGTCGGCCTCAGTAGCTATGGCAAGCAAAATGGTCCTTATGAATTAGAGCCCGGTCAGTTCTTCTTTTCCCGTCAGCAAAGGTGGAAATTTGATAAATTCTGAATTTGATGAATTGGGAATAATGTCGGGTTTTGCACATCGACTGCCCACCCCTCCCCTAAACTAAATCTAACCCTAACTAGGTGTGTAGATTCTTTAAAATGAAGCGGGGTGGTAAGGGGGAATGTTGATACTGCTGGTGGTGGCTGCTGTGTCTGGTGAGATAAAAGTGGACCACCAGTGAGGGCGCGTGTTTTGAACAGCTCTCTTAAAGCAAATATTTAGCAGTTTATGTGTTTGTACCAACAGCATGATTAATTCAGGGAAACTAGAAAAGCTCTTCTGCAGCTGGTTCGACCTCTTATTTGTTATTTTGATGACTGATGTTAGGTATGACCAGCTCGTTTTTCGTTTTAACTTGAAACAATAATCTAAATAAATAAATAATTAACTAGATAGGAATTAGTCAGTGTAGCAGGCTTAACTTAAGGCACACATGTTCAACAATCTATATCAAACCAACATCAAGTGAAGGTCGTTCTTTGAAAATGTATCAATTTGCTTCATGCACGGCAAAACGTGTCCGGTATATATGACATGAGATAATGGGGCGGCGCTCATATTTGTATGTACTAGCAGTTGTGACTAAATGTGCAAGCAAGTAGACAATCTTGTCCAATCAACTACGTCCTTTAGTACTAGAATTATTTTCTCTTACCAAAAACAAACTCCATTGGTTTTTGCATAGTTTAACGAGTTCAAATCTTATCGGGAAATGTAAGAGAAATAAAAGCGAAATACTATGTATGTATAGGACGACGACTGTGATAGCTGGAAAAATTGGTGAGCGCAGAAGCGTACGTATCTAACGAGTTATATCGAGTAAAGGTTAAGCATATAAGTTATATAAACTAAACTGATATATCTACTCACCGTTGGTTAGAATTTGTGCCGTTTTGGCCATTCTTCTCTCAATGTAGCACTAACAAGGACAACGATGTTATCTGGTATCACTAATGTTAGTCGAACACTTTTATAATTAACTTCATAGCCACGCCATCCATTCCAAGCGCAGGAAGAATAGAATTGGGTTGTGTTTTTAAATTGATTCATTCTTGCACATGTCAACAGCACTGCGGAATGATTTATGGGCTGTCTAAGCTAGAGTTACTGGTATGAGGGCCACCTATGGCTTTAATCGATATACGACGTCAGTATGGCAGTACGTGGACCTGTAGTGAATGTAAATTATCCCAAACTGTTTATCCAAGAAGGTTAAATTGGTTCTCCAGTGATGATATGCACAGCTTGCTATGATATTGGACATGCACTTTTAGAGGTTAAAACGAAAACACATTTAATTCTTAGAAATGTATCTTCATTAAGTAGTTTTATGAAGATAGTACTACTACTAGCGTCATTGAATGTCATAGCTTAAGTTCTTTGGATAAGGAAAGGAAAACGGATGTTTACTGAAAAGGTGAGGTAACAGCACAACATCTTATGATAAAGGCAAGAACATTAGCGAAAGTACTTGAACTCCTTGTCACTTGTGACAAGGTGACAGTTTGTTGCTTGTTTCTTGTTAGCTTCAGTACATTGATTAACGAGTATACTTTCACTACACTGGCTGTCATCTAGTTATCCATTCAATAACAAGACACCGACTCACACTGAAGAAAACAGAGATAAAGACAATTCCAACTGAGGGTTGCTTTAGCAATTCTTGTTCGTATCAGTAAGTTGTGAAACATGTCTTTCCGTTAAAGTTTAGGCAGTAGCTGTTTATCGATAAAGTCGAACAAAAACAATTCTTCTGGAATTGGCCCAGAAAATTGGAATTCAGGTTAGTTTTCGCGTACATTAGCTAATGCACGTAATCGCTGATTTCCTCATGTGTGAAATTTAAGTAGGTACACTTCAAAGTAAAAGGAGAAGCCTATGCGGGGTAGTAACTTTAAACTGAAAAGAAGAATGGTACTCGTGGGTCAATATACATTCGAAATAGTTTGTCCATGTTTTAAAAACATTCATTTTAGTATGAAACCAAAGCAAGTGCACGTGTCACCTTCCTAAAACAAAGTTTATTATTACTATTACTATTATTATTATCTATTATGCCAAACGTTTGAAAAAAGGCAACCAAAGAAATGGTCTATTGCTGTAGCCACAGCTTTTATCAGTCTTTTTTCATCGAACTTTGGGCTAGGATGTAATAACTTTTAAAGTGAAGTAACTGGCGTGATTATGTTATATTCAACAATATTTTTAGAAAAGTGTCGGATTTAGTTGGTTTGTTAAGTCGTGACAATTTAGGCATATATTACCAAAATCCATGTTTATATACCCAATTGAATTTTTTAACTTGAGCTACATTGAAAACAACCTCTGTGCACTGTGGGTATTCTTTGGCGAGGCAAATATAGAATGAACAGAACAAGGATCTTCGGTACAATTGTGGACTTGGTTCAGCTGTCATTGTAGTTACGCTTCCAGGCTTGTTAGGAAGGCGAATAACGTACAAAACTATTAGTTCTGTTTCGGATCTAAGGCTAAGTTTAGAATAACGAAATGAACCATCAGATTCCGTACGCTTCAGATAAAAAAATATGATGCAAAAGCAAAGGCAAAGGAAAAAATGGTAATACCCCGTGTAAGCACGTTCGTGTTTTGAAGCTACTATGATTTATGACGTCTTGCCTCGCCTACACCAAAGAGCATGTAAACCATTTATAAATCTTCAGTATAATTTACATGAACTAACTTGTTTTTATCTTACACCAAGACCTATAATTAACAATAACAACGGATCAAACACACAATAGGCCATTTTCGTGCTTACTGAAATCAAATTTCATTAACTATAAGAATACAATGTAGTCATCCAATTCAAGAATGGTCTTATTGACTGTGTTCACTTTTCTTATTTAGATTAATAGGCCGAAACTCTCGAACATTTCTAAACGAAAGCAGCGGTTAGCGATCCCTAGTGAGGACCGCTGTTGTATGAAATAATGAGTCGACTGCAAAACAGTTAGGGTTAGGGATAACATTAGGATTAAAGTTAGGCTTAGGTTTTAAAGTTTTTAAAACAGTAATCAAAAATCTGAATCACAAACTGAAAACACAGAAGTTTAGGAGCCTGACTCGTGACTCATAAGAACAACGGCTCCACCCTTGGGGACCGGTCATTGTTTTTATCGCCCGGGAAGAGGAGACCAAAAGATTTTCATTCATTTGGTTAGCCAGGACACCCTTCCAGCCAGTTTACATGTACGCACGCGCCATGTCACCTCGACTGTCTACTCAGCTGGGTTAGGCTTCTGTTTACTTGCACAAGTAAACGGTCATGCCAGGGTCACCCAGGCAGGCGAAATAGATTTCCTATTGTTTATCTTTTCTTTCGTTTTTGCCTACTTTTTCTTTTTTTTATTTTCATGTCAGTGTCACACTGATAGACGAGTTATCTTTTCTATTATTTATCTTCTTGCTCGAACCTCAAAATCAAGTACCCCCGCATAGAAAAAATTGTAGTTCCTGATTCTTCCGACATAGAAGAAGAAGAAAGCGTTTCTTGATCAAATGAGCCACTCTTGTTTAAGTTTAGCATCACTGACAGCTACTCAGCTGATGCTTTACTGCAGCCAGAGACGGGAGTACACGCCAGCAATTCAGAAAAGGTTTTGCTAGAGCCAGAGCAAGAAATAAACGCCGGAGAAGGAAGTTTAAACTTAGCCGTTTATCATTTGCTTGGAAAGAGCGGTTCGCATGGAATGGACTAACCATGAAAGCTATGATCACGGTTGAAGCACCGTTATGCTACCTGTCACTAACTTCCAACCTTTATTCTTCACACATGAGATGCCTCTGTCACTGAAACAGCTGTCAGAGTTGTTGAGACGCACAAGTAACCATTTTAGTACTGAAATACGGTCAATCTCGCTAAACCGGAGAAAAAGTTATCTATAACAGGTGCAATGCCAGGTGGAACAGTTTAAAAAACTGAGCACTTACTTGTTTCAAACACGTCTAAGTGTTAATTAGGGTTTTTGTAGTCATGTGCACTTGTTTTTCTATTGGAGACAATCTTAAAAACATTTTAAAAAAGCATTGAAATTTTTCCTATAATATTTCACTAATGAAGAAAGTAGAATGATTATACTTCTCATACACTTAACTGACTGAATTTGATTACTCTCAAGAAACTCCTGAAAACTTGCAACAGTTTACAGGCTAATACAGCTTTCACAAAATGTAAAAAAATCCCTTCTGTCTCTAGTCTAAAAGCCACCTGAAAATAATTAATCATCGGTGGGTAATATGGTATACAGAAGTTTGACTTTATTTATACCTAATATTAATCATCGGTGGGTAATATGGTATACAGAGGTTTGACTTTATTTATACCTAATATTAATCATCGGCGGGTAATCTGGTATGCAGAGGCTTGACTTTATTTATACCTAATATTAATTTTTCCTGACTGAATGTTTTAATTGGTTTAGAAAACTATGCCTATGCTTAGGTTTAGTAAAAGTAGGCTGAGCGTTCTCAATTTCTTTCAAGGTGTCAACTGCAAATCAGTATTCTTAAACGTATTTTTAATTTCGGGGTTTAATATTTGATACGTGTCTGTAATACATTCAAAGGCTGTTCCCAACATCTAACTTTCATATTTGTATGTATCCAAACAAACAAGGAGTAGAAAGAAGGGAAGGAAGAAATAAAGAAAGGGAGCCGGGTTTTCTTTTTTTTTCTTTTCTTTTTAGTTATCCCCCCTCTAAAACTCACCAGTTTAAGTATAACCAAGCTAGTTTAACTACAATTGCAACTAAATCAGTTTAAATATATTTGAACTGGTTTGAATATATATCATAATGAAACCACAACAGTCATACCGGAATGAAGTTAGCGACCATGTGTACTAGAATCGTCTGTTTACTAAAATCGAATATAAAATTGCACTGCTTTTTCACGATATTTAGTATAGAAATAAACGATCCTTTCTTAGTTTCAATTTGAGGCAGTATTTAAGTTTTGGTATTTTTTAGCATCGACTGTCTTATAAAAAGGGCGACTGTATAACAACAAAAACATTCAATTTTTACCCTGAGCTTACATTAATAAAAGTTTAGAAAGATGTAAATAGAAGTGAAGACTAGATTTTGTATAAAATATGAAAGAAAAAAAAACCAGTCTTACATATTAGAGTAAAGTAATCTTAGTTCAATTTTGTTTAACATCCAACCATCTTTCTCTATTTTTAGTTTCATTTGTTTTACCATCAAAATAAAAAAAATAAAATTAATGTGGCTTCCCGCAATCTCTGTAGCTTCTCATGCCTGTGTGTACTAAGAGAGAAAAACTGCCCTAAGATTAAGAGCATAACATTGATTATATACACAAAGACAACATCGCTGCAGATTTTAGTCGTAGCACAACAAAAACTTTGTGACGCATACAACTTTAGATATGTTGTAGATCAAGATGGTCCAACTGATATGTCCGTCAACACAACCCACACTGACTGTACTATAAAAACGTAAACTCGGTTCAACTTCGTATGCTCATATATATATACTGTATTTGCAAACTGTATATTCCACGTTCAGCCTGTAAAACGTACTATCGGAAGACTTGCAATTACTAGTCAGTCACTGCTGTTAGTGGACAAGTACTCAGTAAGGCCAAGGGTGAATGACTCGTTTAGTCGCCTAATCTGCAGTATACACATTTACAAAAGTTTTTGGAATTACTTTAGTTAAATACAAACTTGAGCTTATTTCTGGAAGCTAAAAAGAAGAATCGATGAAGATCGACTCGACGAGAATGATCAGAGCTAGTTAAGACCAGAGCATAATTGTATCCGGCCCACGTTTTCAATCAGTGAATCACTTCTCACGCGCCAAGAGGCAAGCAAAACACTTAGGTGTGAAATATAATCACCAGCAAACCACAACACTATAAATGATAATTAAGATACATTAACTTTTGAAAAGATGGCGACATTTATACCGACGTAAGGTTTTCATCTATAGCGGAGAAACATGTATTTAACCACGAACAGCAGTTGTTGCACTTGGCCGCCATTTTGACTCGTTTGGCTACACTGATTCTCAAAACGAAGTGGGGGTTTTTGAGTTTGAGTGCAATTACCGAACCCAAAAAGATGTTGCGTGGAAAACTTTGTTATTTGGCTAATGAGTACAGTCGACAAATGCAGAATTCGTTCAACAAAACTCCGAGATAGCTGCAGTACATCTTGACTTTAACTGTGCTTTCTTAGGAAGTAAACTTTTGAAACTTTAACATTGTTTGTACTTCTGACATTTTGATTTTGCTACAAGTGCCAATACCTAGTCGTAGAAAGTATTGCAAAATCCAAGAGTGAAAGAAATTAATTTAAGTTGTACAATACCCAATGCAGTTTTTCAGTGTGTTTGTTATGGACTATTCGGGATCCAAAGAGGAATACATGTAACTTACGAAGATTTCTAAATACTCTCACGAAACAGTAAATAATAAAATGATTGATCCGAATTAAGAATTAAGATGGGCTTCAAACATACAGCTATTTTTGTATATTTCGAAAGAAAAATACTGTTCGATTGAAGGATCAAAATTTATATTCTACATATTCGTATTCTGGAATACAGCGAATCGAACGCAACTCCATTAACCTCTTTGCTTTCGAACATGGAAGTATCTATCAACAAAATGATGCAGTATTAAACATATATGGAATTGGTAGAACGATAAGTTTTCTTTATGATTAGAAAACAATTTTGCGAAACTTTTAATAAACATTTTTCACTAAATACAAGTTTTAAAAACAGAAAAGACGCGTGGCGGCACTTGGGTCGTTGAGGAGCGAGGTGAGTGGAAAGACATATCATTCTTTCGAAAGAGAAAGGAAAGAAACCATCAAGACAGTATGCGAAACTGACTGGACGTAAGCTTGCTCAAGTATCTCGATCTTCACCGTTTTCCTGTTTGAAAATTTCAGTATAACACAACTGGTTTAAGTACTGTAAACTAAAGATAAACAACGTGCTAATAGTACAAAATCCATCGACCCTTGTGGTTCTTCAAATAGCCTGTTAATCTGTTTAGTTGCGACTACTTCGGATTTACTCAAGGAAATAAGTATTAATGCATGAACGCTGTTTTTCAAACGATCATCTTAATTAATAGACTCTTACCTTGCTTTACAAGTTTTCATGGGACGATACTCAGCCTAGTAATTATTGCACGTTCTTTGCATCGTCTCAGAGTCAGAGTCAAGAATATCAACCGAGAGCTCTGGAGAACAAACTCTCATTTGGTTTCTACCCCGCTATTTCCTTTTCAACTTTCCTTAACCGGTGGTATTTTAAGCTTCAGTCAGCTCTAAGAAGCGCTTTCTCCACACACCTTACTATATAATGAAAAACAACATTCGGTTGCTCTGCTGTAAAAGGAAAGATTAACCCATGTTAATGTAGCTGAATATAGAATCTGTACGCCCCGCCTGTCCGCCTCTCGTCACCTGAGACGCAAAGCCGCTAGCCATGAAAAAGTGAGACATCATGACAGCAACTTGTCCTGCATCTGCTACTTTTTCTTCTGCGAGTCATTAGGTCAAATAAAAGATGACCTAAATATGAATAGGTGAAGGAAGTTTGTTACCAGAGTTCACCCGGGTGACAGTTACACAACCTTGATGGAGAAAACACCCTTAAGGACCTGCACTTCTTACCTGCCAAACGCTCCGCGAGAGAGGTTGATTTCGGATGCTCTTGTGGGCTTTCACCACTCTCACCCTGGCTCCTAGAAGGGCTTGGTGCTAGTTCCAATAATCGATTTATACTGAAGGATTGAGACTTCATCTCCATCTTTGGTTTTTGGATTTCCTATACAATACAAAAGATAAAGATGGAGTTGGGTATTTATATGTCCCTAAAGACACGCTGTCATAACGAACATTAATTTGGAATGCGCATACTGGAATGTGTTTATCTTCCGATCGAAGGGACGTGTTTACACCGATTTCAGGAAGTAACGAATTAATCATTATCGAAAACGCCCACAGAGACTGTTGCCACTCTACGAGGAGAAGTAAATTAAATTAGCACCTTTTAAAAACTTTAGAACTATACCGAACAGAATTTCTGCATGTGTGGAGATTCTAAAAGGGAAAACTTGTGTTATTTCATCAGTTTAAAGCAAGGTCTTTTTGTATTCTACCGATATTTTCGTTGCAATTTTAATTAGATGCTGAACTACAAGTTCGAGTGGTAGTTACAACTCGCTGTTATTGCGCATGTACCAACAAAAAGGCATAAAAATAGTTCCTGGGTGTGTGAAAGCATTTTGCCGACAAGACAACTGATTGATCTTGTTTTGGTTTAAAATTGATGAGTCAGACTTAGAGTTAGCGTTGTCACATCTACACGAGTATTTTACCCCGGTTACAAATTTGAGTTGAGATTCGCTGAGTTAACAGTGACCAAAATCATGTCCCTTTCGGGAAACATAATATTGTGTAACATTATCCGGCAGATATGGAATGTGACTGATTGGAAGTTAATTGCCAGTGTCGAATTTGGATGCCAGCTTTTGTTCTAGTGAATTAGTTGACCATATCTTATCAAGAGCTGTGTTGATCTTCTTTCACGTGCTTGTCTTTTGGTGTGAAAATGTTGTCAAATGAAAGTTAACACCTTCGCATTACCGAAAGCCACTTATTTTTGTTCTAATAAGTTAACAAGTAATAATCATTTTTTTTTACCGCAATGTGATCCTTTATATGTTCTGATATTTTAGTGTTTAACACAAAATATCACCTTTTTAAAACCTTGACTTTTGAGTCCGACACTGACACCCACAAAACTAAAACGTAATATTCTGAAACACAGATGTCAGATGATGAGCCGCGGTTGCCATTACCCCAGGGGTGGTCCCGTCGGGCGGGAGAAAAGCTCGCGGCCGAGCGAAGCGATGCCAAGACGGCAAGAGTGGCGCGATCGAAGGCCAATCCCTTTCCTTTATTGACATTTCCCCTCACCTTGAATTTTCTCCCCACCCGATGAGCCTCCACTGAGTCTCGGAGGACTGTTGTTCTGAGTGAATTGTGGTGTATGTATAGATTCATACTTCTTGTTTGTTGACTTTACTGTTGCTTGACCCAAATAGTACAGTATGTACTGACTGAAACACCCTTTCACCTGAATGCAACACCGGCAACTAAGAATTTAAAATTCATTTTTTATACACATTTATAAAAAAAAGAGGTTTTAGCTGAATTTTCACCAGTGATTAACCTCGTGTGACTGTGTAAATATCTTTATGACTTTATATTGAGGGCGGGTCATGTTCATAAAATATTCTTTGATAGTAGATTCTTATATTTTCTTTGAATGTTACACAAACTAACGGCTTATTATATGCGGTATATATGTATATGGCAGTTCCAGCTATGGCACTAGCCGTTTATTGACCTAGTCCTAGTTATTCTATACTTATGAAACCATTTTACCATTCATTATTTTAAAACTACTGCACTTTGCAATTTGGTAATTTGAATAGAAACACCCTCTTTGATAAAAAACCATTGAGGAGAGGGAGTGGCAGATGGAGTGTGTAGCTCTCTTTTCTGCTGATGCAGTTAAATTTTCCATTTCTCCCTAGCTTGACGCAAGGCGAATGCTTGTTAGTCTTGACTCATCATGGCTACACAAGAACGGACCAAAGTAATCGAAAACAATAGAATAGCTTTTTATGGGCACAGTTTTTCAACTGTAATTTCGGTTGTTCAACTTATCTCCGTGGCCCCTCCGTGGAACATAGGCTATCCATCCACTTTGCCTCTCGCTGTGATCCTGCACAGATCTGGTTATATCGTTCCAAGTCATGTTCTTTATGTTCTTTATGTTCTTTGTTCGGTTATTTGATATCAGTAAACTATAAAAAGAATCCTATTCTAATTTTCTTACAGTTTCCAAACTGATAATAAATAATAATAATAATAAAATAATGATGATGATAATGATAATAATAATGTTAATGATAATGATAATAATAAAATCAATTGTAATATATATAGTGCATCTGAGGTGATCATGCTGCATAATTAATTCGATCCTGGGCCTCTGACAACCTTAATAAAAATATACGACGATATTATAAAATTGTTCTTACGACTGAAAATGGCAAATACACATAAACACGACATGCAGTACCTCAATATTAAAAAAAAAAAAATGTTAAATAGGCATTCATCTGGCTTTGATTATCTATTTTAAAAAAAGTGCAGGTGTTGCCGTACTGTTCATGGTACGAAACTAGTGGTCAGCGATCTCACCGTCCACACGTGAAAGCACATTATGGATTGCATACAGACTTTATAAAAACTTTTAAGTATAAAATAAACTTGCATAATACTGCATGGATATTCTGTGAGACAACTTAACATTGGCTGGAATTTTTCTTCTTTGCTTACTTCTTAAAGGTCAGAAATACGAATACTTTGCTTATAAAAACAATGTTGTGTTTTTGATAGCTATCGAGATATAGCAGCTGAAATTGACCCCTTGCACATTCAAATTATCTTCTCGGTTGTCAAAACAAGCCTTATTTACTGTCATAAAGCACTTCGCCGAGTCGGCTGCCGGTAGCTCCATAATATATATTACTGATGAAGATAAAGATTATTGACATATTCATTAGATTCAAAACGTTTTTAGAAAAATACGAAGACACGGATTTCCCGTCGAAAACTTGTCAGATATCTAGTGCAACCGTGCAGAAAGCTGACAGAATTGTGGGTTTTGGTTAAAATCACTAAAATTTCGCTCATAGTGATAGAATAAAGTTTATGATGTATGGACCGTTCATTTTGTGTCAAGGGGGATCACATTAATTCTATTCGAAAGTGCATACTAAGTTCATAAAAGGATGAAGTAATCGTTTCAGTTATTTTAGGAATTCTCCAAAACTAATCGGAAAATAATTGGAAATCAGTTATGATACTTAAAACGCTCAACAAGCGTAACCCAGTCAAGTTTTAACTGAAATAAGAGTCGACCAGAAAGTGTTCAGGTAAATTGTAAACTTGCTAATTTTTAACTTTATCCTTAGCATTTAGGGCTCCTTTTGATAACAGAATTAGTGTATATCATCTTTTCAAAATAAAACTATCATTTATAGGATTGTTAATCGATAAGCAATTAAGAAATACTAATAGTATATTACTAATATTTGAACTTCAAATGGTGAGATTGAAATGACTAGTGTCATTCAGTTTTCGGAACTGAGAATAATAGTTTTTACCTGTGTAAAATTTCAATTGAGAATAAAGTTGTGACTGAAAAACGTTTTTCATCTTTTATTTGATATCAAGGGAATTACTTACAAAAGCCTGCTGGTTTCTGAGGGACTCCTCGCCAAAGTACTTAATAGACTATTGTAATGTGTTCATTTTGAATTTGGCAAATAAATAAAATAAATAAATAAATATGATAGGCAGCTTCACAACCATCTCAGTAAAGGTCAAATAATTGTGGCTGGGTTTCCAAAACGCAGAACTACTTACTTATTTACCCACGGAAACTACCAGGAACACCCTGAAATTTTTTAAAATACGACGATTTCCTATAAACTGCTCAAAAACACGTTTTAGAAAATTGCTAATATAAAAAACAGGACAAGCAAATTGTACAAAACCAAATATTTCTGAAAATAAGATTTTAAGAAATTGGAAATGTAATATTTTAGGTCATAGTACCCTTTACTTTTTTTGTTTGTCAGATTTGTTTAATATTCAACATTTTCTAAAATAATTTTATATGTTCCAAGAATAATCGTATTCAACTGAAGAACATTTTCCAGAATAGTTTAGAAAAACTGACATCCCGGTGTAAATGAAAAGCACTTATATGGTCATTATGATAACAGTATGGCGTTCAATGGTACAACGAAATACCATAGTTTTAATACAGTACTAACTTTCCCAACATATAAACCAACACATACATACATAATCTTTATTTATACACAGTAAAAAAACACTCAGTTAGAAACGTTAATTATGATAAATAAAAACTATACAATTAACTAACTGATTTACAGGTTTGC